>JAJJMA010338955.1:663-11597 GCA_023529015.1 Papaver nudicaule
AAGACCAAATCCCTGAGCAATACATTTCTCTAGATATTTGTCCTTTTTGCGAACGACAACATCCTCAATAGCCTTGTACGAGTAGAAAATCTGCATAGGTTCATAAGGAACCATATCCATCAGATCTACTCATACATACAGTAATTATGATCGAGATTCAATGGTGCGAGGACCATAAGAACAAGACCGAAGATATAAGAATAACAGTAATCAAAGGCTAAATGTATAAAGATTTGTATGTATTTCAATGTCGAGATTACATGGAATATAACCCTAAGGAACCAGAGGAGATACAGACACTATTAGGGCTGCACAAACCCAACCCTAACCCACCACCCAACCCACGACCCACTCAAAAAAACCCTACCCAAACCCAACCCATCCTTAGGGTGGGTTGGGTTTGGGTCATTGCTTTTGAAACCCACCTCTAGGTGGGTTGGTTTTGGGTTTAAGCCAAACCCACCCTACCCAACCCACCAACCCACCACATAATACACTAACCCTTAGATTTACCTACCCTTGCTTCATCCTCACATCTTAGCCATCCATTGCTTTATATATAACGGAAAAAAAAACCTAAAAACTTTCTATCAGTCTTTCTCTTTCACTCTTTCATATCTCAGCCATCCATTGATTCATTGATGTTACTCTTTTATGCTTCGACTTTTAAACTTTCAAAAACTTATTGTATTTTGCTAGTTAATGTTTCAAAGACAAATGTTATTGTAGACTTCTATGTAGTTTTTAAGTTGTTCTAGTTTCATTTTTTGGCGTAATGAGTCTTGACTGTTTTATTAGGTGGCTGAAGATCTAAATTTTAAAAATATTTCATGCCAAAATTTTGGATGAAAAATTGGTGGGTAACCCACCAACCCACCCTACCCACCCACCTAAATGTTGGGTTGGGTCAAAACCCAACCCACTGTAAGGGTGGGTTGGGTTTGGGTAGTCAAATTTTAAACCCACCCCTAGGTGGGTTGGCTTTGGGTTTAGGCTAAACCCAACCCACCAGACCCAATGTGCACCCCTAATCCGGATGCAATTGTGCATGAGAAATTTAATTTTTAGTCCTAAAAACCGGAACCAGATTAGGCTATAGTCCTGGTTCAAATGTAATTATCCCCTAGTCCAAAACCTAGCTAAATTACCCGGTTACCCCTATCTTTGCACGTGCAACCTTCCATGACCCCCAACCCACTACGCCTATCAGAAAAATCACCTGGAAAAATTCAAAAATCGCTCCTCAAACAAACCGATTGATTCTCTTACAATTAATTAATCTTCAAATTCAAAACCTAAAACAGTTACGAGTAACTGCAAACATTACAAAAACCTTAAAACCAAAACCCAATTTACACACTTTCGCAAAAACCCTAGAAAAACTCAGATCTACGATGAAAAAATCAACCAAATCTAGATCTACAATGAAGAAAATGATTTCAATTCTCCAGAAGTACCATAAAATCAGTACATCTCATAAAAATCAACTAAAAACCCAAAATTGCGTACTAAAGGTACATATCAATATGTCAGTACATATGATATGTACTGAGTGAAAACAAGAAGAAGTAGAAAAAAATCCAAAGTCAGATTTCTAACAGTACATATGATATGTACTGAGGGTAAGTAGAAGAATATTAATATCCCAAGTCAGATTTCTAACAGTACATATGATATGTACTGAGTAAGTAGAATAATATTATAAGTCAGATTTCTAACAGTACATATGATATGTACTGGGGGGCAGTACATATGATATGTACTGAGTGAAAACAAGAAGAAGTAGAAAAAAATCCAAAGTCAGATTTCTAACAGTACATATGATATGTACTGGGGGCAGTACATATGATATGTACTGAGTGAAAATAAGGAGAAGTAGAAGAATATCCCGGATTTCTAACACTACATATGATATGTACTGGGGGGCAGTACATATGATATGTACTAGGTGAAAACAAAAAGAAGTAGAAGAATATCCCAAGTGAGATTTCTAACAGTACATATGATATGTACTGGGGGTAAGTAGAAGAATATCCCAAGTCAGATTTCTAACAGTACATATGATATGTACTGGGAGCAGTACATATGATATGTATTGAGTAAGTAGAATAATATTCTAAATCAGATTTCTAACATTACATATGATATGTACTGGGGACAATACATACGATATGTACTGAGTGAAACAAAAAAATAAATAGAAGAATACCCCAAGTCAGATTTCGAACAGTACATATGTTATGTACTGGGTGCAGTACATAATATTATGTACTGAGCTCCGTACATATAATATGTACTGTATCTTCTTCTTCATAAATTTATTCTAGAATTTTCTTTTTCAATCTTCTTTTCACAAATCCATCTCGAATCTTCTTGTTCACCTTCACTTCAAATAGAATTTTCACCATCACTCGTTTCTCTCTTTATATCATCGCAAAATTGAAACAAAAAACTAGACCTGAAATTTATTTAAAAATAAAATCCATCTCTTTATATCAGTTTTTGAAATTAAATTTCTCATACACTTAATTCTGCACTTTATAACAGTTAGCATCTAATTTCCCATAAATCATAAATCATAAATCATAGCAACCTTAAGAAACCAATCCCATCTTTAACAAACCTAAGTTCTGATAAAACCCTGGATCTGTGATTTTTCTCCTCCACTAACCTTAGAAAACATATTTCTACAACTAAACTTAAATCAGTCCGAAGATATGAGTATATCAATGAAACCCTAGTTTCGTCTTTTGATTCTGGGATCTAATTTTTTTTTTCTTTAAATTTTCTGTAGATCTGTTGGTGTAAGTTTCCTGTGATGCAACTGACGTTGAGTCTTTTGTTTTATTGCTAAGGATGTTCGATTTTAGGGATTATTAGCTACATAAATGTCTTGTCTATCTTTTTTCATAAATTTGTTTTTTCATAAATTTGTAAATGAGTTTTTTTTTATTTGGGGTTCTTTTTCATTGATTAATTTGCTTGAATTTGCTTAATTTCATCTGGGTTTTGCTTGAATTTGCTTAATTTCATCTGGGTTTTGCTTGAATTGATAAATTTTTTGATAAAACCCAAACAATCATGGAATTAGGGTTATGGAGTTGCATTAAGAATTTGATTTCTATGTACAAGGCTAATTGGCTGCTTTTCTCTTTATCTATGTAGGCAAAGTTTATCGTTTTAGCTTTGATATGTACCGTATGTTGATGATATATGTATTCGTTGGTGGTCAGGAGTGATAGTTTGCTTCTGATTTGCAGGTTGGAGAGAGTGAGCCTTTTGTATCTGAGTTTCTAACAGGCCTTCCAACTACAATTGTTGATATTGAGCCTCACCAGATTCACACATTTTATGAATCAGTAAGTTGTCGTCTTTTAGTTTAGAACAACTAATTTTTTTTGTACATATAGATTTTGACTTCTGTTTTTCTTTGAAGGTTGGTACTATGGTTCAAGCAGAATCTGACCCCCAAAAGAGGGAAGAGTATCTCCAGAGATTGATGGAATTGCCGAATCAGGTGAGATATCTAGTTAGATCGTTTGTTATTGTTTTAGTCTAATGGTTGTGTTTTTCTACATGTTTTTTCCTCTTATTTAGTGTTTTCTAAATGTCAGGTTCTTGCCTGTTCAAAACCAATGGATTTTTCTTAGCATTTGTTTTGTATATTCTTCATAATGGTAACCATGCTTCCAAATGAATTCTTGGAGTGCTTTACCTTGCTCAGTGGGTAGGCAATACCTTTAGAAGGAATTCTTGTGTTGCGATACTCAGTCAGACGTGAGCTGGAGTAGAAGGAAAATATCTTGCACTACTACTTCATCATGTGCTATTGATTGCATTTCTGATCATTTATATGGACTCGTGATTTTTGAAAAACTTGGTTGTATCGTATCACTTCTGCGCTATATGCTGTTTCTGATTCAGGGAAGTAAACTTTGTTGCAAATTTTTTCAGGCAGAAGATGCAGTGACATGTGCTGCATATGGAAATATTAATTCCATACAGGAATTAGATTTTACATCTTCCTTCTGAGATTGGTTCTTCATCTGTTGTAAGTGTTTATGCTTCAGTTGTTTTTCATTGTCCTTGCTTCTCCTAATCCCTGGTTTTTGCTGACTGGCGTTTTCTTGTTAGATTCTTCTGTGTATTGACGTCGCTGCAACTTCTGCTAGGTCTGTGAATATATCCAAACGGCTTCTCGATTAGGCAAGAGCAGACTCTGTGTATTGTCCTTGCTATTGGTGCTCTTGTAGCAGGTAATTTTTGTGAACCACCTGGTAGAAGATGTGATAGGTGTTGGAACCTGAAGAATTTATCAGGCCCTTAACTCCTTCCCTGAATTGTTAGACCTCAATTAACCTCACTCATACGTATGCTCATTTTTTCTGTTGCTGCAGGTATTTTTGGTATGAATCTCAAGTCCTATCTGGAAGAGCTTGTGGTATGCATCTCAACTCTTTTATCTTATTGATTCCTTGCTCCCTGACATTGATCCTACTTCAACTGTACTGCCTTCATTTCCTGTGCAAGTCTTGTCTATCTTTCCTCATTTTTATTTTAGCCTATTTTTGCTCTTCCTTCCTGCAGTAAGCATTTTGGTGGACAACAGGTGGAATCGTTCATGTACACTTTTACTCAGACTTGCTTCTTCATAGAGCTCAAGTTAATTTTTTACATTATGACATGATTACAAACTTCCTGTGAAGGGCGTCTCTTATGTGATACCTTTGTGTGCTCTCGTGATTTACTGGAGGTACTTAAGTTTCACAAGTTACCATAAAAACCCAGTTTCAACAGTCAATAAAAGACTTTCAGTTTAATACTACTATTTTTTTTTTGCAGGTGAGTTAGTACACAGCTAAAGGAAGGAAAGGAAGGAAATTGCCTCACATGAAATCCTTAGTTCATTCCAATCATCAAGATCACTCATGAAACCCTGCTCTTTGTGCTCAAATTCAGGGTTGCAAGGGCCATGTAGGTTCTCTTTCTCTAACTTTTGGTTATGAATTTTTTGTAGTTTGTAAATGTGGAAGATGGTGGAAGGATCATTTGTAAATGTAATAGTGGAATACGGAAAATGTATATACAAATTTTATAATACGTATTTTGTAATACATTTGTATAAATTCAAATATAAAATTTAAAGAATTTATATATATTTTTTTAATTTAAATTATAAATTCCGCAACGTTAATAGACGTTGCTTCATTTATAAAAAAAACGTTGCTTTAAATAAAAAGAGCAATGTTACTTACGTTGCTTTAAATAAAAAAGAGCAACGGAAGAAGCAACGTAACTAACGTTGCGTTAAATAATTAAAGCAACGTTATTAGACGTTGCCAAAAATTTGTAACACCGTATTCGCAAAGCTAATAGGCGTTGCTTTAATTCGGCGCAACGTCTATATCCGTTGTAAACCGGTCCCTGTGGCGTAGTGCAAATCCACAATCATATCACATATCAACATATTTCTTCAATTCCACAAACCATGCCAAATATTATTATCCAAATTGTTGCTCATCTACGTTAGGTGATTGGAGCTTCTTCCTTAATAGTGAAAACATTTATCTCTCTTCTATTTTCTTTCTTTTTTCTTCTTTTTCTCTCAAACTCTCCATAGCCTATTCTCTCCCAAAACTTATGTATATATACACACAAATATTAAATGCTAATTAATTCTCCTCATCTCCTCCACTAATAAAATTAATTTCTTTATTATTAACACTAAAAATATTAATTTTTCTATCACCCACTATATGCATGTAACCCCCTAAAAGGAATATTCTAGTAAGTTACTAAACATTCTTAACCTCTCTAGTTTCTACACGTTTCTTTCTTCTTCTCCATGCACAAAATGAAGTAATAACATTAAATCCTATTAAATATTATAAATATAATTCTTTATCCTTTAATTCTCACATAAATGAAATTCATGACCAATAATAATACTTTCTCCCTCATTAATATATGTCACATCTAATAAATAATTTAATTTAACTATAATTCCTTAATAAAAGTCTAAGAATCATTTTCTCTAAGTCACACCAAAATTATAAGGACTAACTATTGGGTTATAAAATATATTGGGCTTCCAAAAATATTTTCACTACATGGGCCACATTTGAGAACTTAAAATCCGAACCGAAAATTACCGGGTATTACAGGTAGTTTGAACGGGATAAGCAAGTTATATGATATTGTAGTGAAAGACGATTCTGATGTACTACGATACTATGATAATTACGGGTTTTCTAGTATTTTTACGTTTGATTTCTCCAATGCGGATAGAGGATTAGTGGAAGCCGTAGCCGAGAGATGGTGGCAGAAAACCAAGAGCTTTCATTTTCCGAAGTTTGAGCTTGGGCTCTTTCCAGTAGATTGGTATATGCTAACTGGCATTCCCACTAGTGACCCTTCAAAACGTCAACTAAGTATGCCGCAGTTGCCGAATGGCTGGAAGTATAAGGATCTGAATATATATTTTCAGGATTTGTCATGGGATGATACTCGAAACCAAATATCCTTGGGGTACCTTGAAAGCCTACATTTTAAGTAGAAGTGAGCTGGTTAATACTCATTGTGCAGAGCATTTGACACGAATGTTCTTTCTTTGGTGTTTGGGTCATTCTCTTCTTACAAATTCTAGTGGAAAAGTAAATAAACGTTGGGTTCTATTGTTCCAAGGTTTAGATCGAGTTGGGGATTATGATTGGGTATAGCTTCCTTGGGAAATGCCTATAAATATCTTGACTAGTGGTCTTCGTGTGGCGGTAAGGATTTACGTGGCATGGATATGGTACTTGAATACTGGTACAGCTACTATTTCCACAAGTGCAACTAAAACTTTCAAACCCAAAATGTGTTTAACATGACATGGACGGATTCCATGAAATCAAGCTTATAAATTAACTGAACCCAGCTCAAATACATATGTTTTAGAATTTCAAAAGAGTTGAATAAAAAGGAAAAAAATGATTTACTTGCATAGTTTTATGTTATTTGCGACATCTTTAAGAGCATGCCATTGTTGGATACACATCTCAACAACTAGAGAATTACTGAGATGTTAGAGAAAACGGAAGAACTATCTTCGAGAAACGTAGGATTTCATAATAGATTAAAGGTTGTAATAGAGTATTATAGTAATTGTCAAATATTGGTCAAGTATCAGTCATGGTCAATTCATGTTGACTTAACTTATAATGTCTGAATTGTTTTTTTGAACATTCTTATGGTATCATTCGGGTTCTTGATCTGAAGACCAAAGAATTTTTATGAAATTGATCACGGAAATATGTTCATAGAATCAATTCAAACTATTTAGGGATAATCTTATTAGGGGAGAAACATTAATAGTATTACATAGGTTCCTTTATATACAACAATAAGGGAAAACCTAGGCCTCTAAATGGACCGCACACATACGGGCCTTAAGCCCTTTAACACTCCCCCTTGTGCGGTACATACACTAGTACACAAATGAGCATTTAAGACGGTTTTGTACAGTGTCCGTATGTATTCACACACTTCCAAAAAAAAATGGCCGGAGCGTGTCGAGTGTTGACGTGTTTTATATCCCTTATTGCTACTCTGGCTTTTGAGTGTCAGTATAAGGATTAACGGACATGTCCTTCCCAACCACCCGTCGCACAGTGATGGAAAATTTTCCCAATTCTAGTGGCAATACGGGTCTCATTAGACACTTGTAATCACTCAAACCGTCGTAAAGATCATCTAAAACACGCAATAATATCATTCTGAGTGTCTGTTGTATACCTTTCAGACTCCAGAAGTATTTTGAACCGTCGTAAAGATCATCTAAAACACGCAATAATATCATTCTGAGTGTCCGTTGTATACCTTTCAGACTCCAGAAGTATTTTGAACCGTCGTAAAGGTCATTTAAAACACGCGAAAATATCATTCTGAGTGTCCGTTGTTTACCTTTCAGACTCCTGGTACCATTCGAACCGTCGTAAAAATCGTTCATGGACACGCAAAATATAATTACAAGTGTCTATTCTATACACTTTCAGACTCTTAGGATAATTTGAACCGTCGTAAAACATCATATAAAAGACGCAAATATTAGTCCGAAGTGTCTATTCGATACCTTTCAGTCTCTTGGTATCCATTTGGAGCGTCGTAAAATTCATATAAACGACGCAACATATTAGTCCCAAGTGTATGTTCTGTACCTTTCAGACTCTTGGCGTCATTAATACCGCGGCTGCATATTGATAACAGACACGCGAATGCAATATCCGAAGCAGGGTTCCACCGTACGATGTCAATAAACTGTTCTCTGATGATGGAACATCAGCCGTCCAGATACAAGCATTCTCAGCCGTCAGAAAAGATGCATTTTGCACCATCCACGTGGTATTATCTGAGCCGTTAATTTCCTGGAAATATTTCGGATCTGGAGCCATACACGTGTCGCTTGATCTGCGGGAGATGATGGAATTTTAGCCGTTTAGATTGATACCTCTGTAACCATCCACGTGGCTGGGTAAACGGTTTTTTTGCTAGCTCCCGGGTCGGGTGATAAGAATGGTTATTTACCGACACCAGCCGACCCGGACGGGTCATCCAGGGGAATATTCATGCAATTAAATTTAATCTGGAAATTCATATTATTAATAATTTTTGTTTGTTTAACTCGGCTCTAGGAGTTTGCAAAAGAAAATATTACAGACCATGCATTTATCATCTTAAACACTAGTTCTTTAGTTTTTTGGATGGAGACTCCAAATGATGTTCTTCCGGTAGTGATAGCATCCTTGCTACGTTCCTCCTATTCTTTGGTTTGCCGTCTGGAGTTAGATATACCCTGCGAGCCCTAAGAGACCTTTTCTTCTGTTGTGTTATCTCCATTGGATGTTTGAAACCTGCTATACGACTGTCTTCATGTTGACAGGCGCGACAGGCTTTTGATTGCTCCACATCCTGTGACTCATTCAGTAATTCCTGCGTCGAAGACAAGATATTATCGGCTCCTGGTCTCATCAGAGAAACTTCAGCTGTTTGCGTCTCAGGCATTACATCTAAAGAAACCCACTCTCTTGGCCAAGCAATGGCCTTTCCAAGTGCCTTCTCTAATATTTTAATACTTCCAGTCCGTACGGGTAAACGGTAGGTAGGCATTAATACTTCATCAATGAGGACTCTGTGGCAATCAACATCTTCATTTGTTGCAGGTAACACCTTTTTTCTCAGTAATTTGAATGCTCTACCTCGAGCAACAACATTTGGATTGGAACCTGACACTCCTGACCAGATCTTGCATTTTACACCCTGCGGAAATATGTGCAATATATAGGAACATCAACAATATTTATTCAAGTAACTGTACAAACAAAAAAAAAAAACTTACCCCCATATTTGACCCGGATTGAGATTCAGTACTCTGAGATTCCAACTGTGAACCTTGTGCCTTTGTTGTCTCCTTGCGCTGCCCAGATTGAGACTCCTTTCTCTGAGATCCCCTTCCAGTTGGTAGAACATTTGCTCTTTTTATCTCCTTGATTTGTCCGGATTCAAATTCTTTTCTCTGAGATACCTTTGCATCAATATAGTAGTACGTGTTAAGTAATTTTCATGCAACATATATTCCGGAACCAAAATGGAATCCATCAGTCATGACTCAAGTGAAAACACAAATAAAATTATTTTCCCTCGACAAACGAGCCAAGCAACTAACCTTGGTACTGAAGATTATATGAGATTTTTGCCAGTCGACGAAAGCGCCAGTCGCTTCTCCCAGATTATCACAACCCATATCGGCTATGGGTAAACTGAGTTTCTCCTCTAACACTTCATCAACCTGCACTAAATTGCAAACAATCTTCTGCTCTTTTCCCCCACCAACCTGAACAGTTTGCACAGTTTCCCTTTCGATATAAGCCACACCTCTAGCAACAATTTTTTCCTTTTCTTCAGAATAAAGGCTGCATGGTATACCCTGCAGATATACATGGCATATGAATAACATAAGAGAAAATACCAAAACAAAAAAAGATTAAAATGACTGGAACATAGAACATATATTAACTCTTCCAAATATGCCACTCTCAAATCCCTGATCTGGTACAAAAGATCTTCCTGTTTTTTTATTTGTGTACGTTCCCCAGTTTTCTTGAATGATTTTCCTGCTGGTATTGTCCTCTCGAGATGTGGATTTAAACGCTCCCCAGTATTGCATCGATCGGAACTGTTGCTCTGATCTGGAGATCCGTGTGAGAAGGATGGGAGACTTGCAGTATTATGCAGTACAATAACCACAGCCCTCAGGCAAGTAATTACTTCAGTCAGTATATCAGCCATTAATCCTGCCTGCACCGCTACTTCCATTTCCCCAACTTCTTGATCCTGAAATGGTTTCGCTTTGATCTAGTAATTATGAAAAACATGTAAGGATGTACGGAAATACAGATAACGATACGTAGGAGTGACCATGTGGATGAAGGTCCTACATCCCTTTGATCATCCCGGTAACAAGAGAAAATGTCGAGTAAACTAAGACTAAGGTTAAACACCAACAAATTTATCCATCTGTTATTTTGCAATTTATCTGCGTAGAATTATCCCCCGAATCTACTAAAGTTCCCAAGTTATTAGGTAAGAGTACAAAACCCATTGGGACTGCATATATGAGACACAACTCTCCATTACTTGCAGACGGCTTAGCATGGAAAATAAACCCGAAGATCAATTGACCAGCCAGGGTTGACGATGCCAGATATATAGAGCGGTGTATAATAAGACAGTGGACTTACTAACCGGCGAAACAAGAAAAAAGAATAAAAAGTAAACCCAGGTTGACAGCAATCCATGACTAAACAAGTGAAACAACTCTTGAATACTAACATCTGATTATATGGTATCAAAAAAACAAAGCTTCTATGGCAATATATGTTGAAGAATGGAGTCTA
>JAJJMA010338960.1:0-12183 GCA_023529015.1 Papaver nudicaule
TTTTGTTAGCCTGTATACCGCCTTGTTTTTTTTTTTTTTTTTTTTTTTTTGTATATAGAGATTTCCTTACCGTATTTTCTCGATTGCGCAGGAATTCGTGTGCTTCCCCCAAAGATATTCTGTTGCTGAAGAGCAATTCTACTATATTTTTTCCTGCGTTTGGTTCGTCTTTGGTTTCAATAATCTCCTCCGGGCCTGGTAACCTGTTTTTTTATTTTGTTTGCAAGTTTCTCTATGATATCAACCGTATATTTTAAATATTTTTGAGCCATACTCATTAATTGGAAAGTGCTTACCTTGCCCTCATGTCCCGGACCTCCTGTATGTCCAGATCTATGTAGACTCTTGCTCCCTTTGTCGCGCTTAGTACGTATTTTCCTGTTTTATTTAGTAGATGTTAGTAGTAATTTAAGGAATGTCCATTCCATGATAAGACTTATAAATTTGGGTCTTACCGTTGAATCTCTCCACTGCCAAGCCAACTATTATCAGTATAATGTTTTTGCCTTTAGGAATGGTTCCTATGTCTTTGAGTTTGATAGTATGGTCTCCCAATAGAGTAACTTTAACTCGCATTCCCCTTTCATTCTCAATAGTGACGTCAGTCCTAAATTTGTCGTAGTCTGTGTGACTCTTGTGCACTATCTTAATGAGGTGTCCCATTACGTCTGCGAAAACAAAGTGGAATGATATTTAAAGACATCTTCTGATTTCATGAGTCAGTTCGAGGAGCGTGATAGCTATACATACCTGTGCAGTGGGTTTTGTCTCCGCATCTCTCGTGCAGTTCTTCAAACTCCGTTAGTGTAAACTTGTACTTTGGGATGAATGTGGCCTCATCGTCTCCTTCTTCTACTCGTACATCTGTGAATGCAGTGAAAGACAACTTTCGATCCCTGGGTAAGGGTCTGTAAAAGGGGTTGTATTTTACTATCTCGAAGTACTTCAGCGACACAATGTTTTGCTCTCTTAGTTTATCGATGTGCATGATAAATTGACGCGGTGTGATCACGCAGTGGATTTGGGCGCCCTGTCATATATCATTGTTGTGTTTATTATAACGTATGTTTGTTAAGAACGTAGGTTAGTATACTTTTAAGTTTTATGTTAATCTTACTCTGCGGTCGATGAGGATCATGTGATAGCTTGAGCAGGATTGCGTCCGTGAGCTCTTGATTGTCCAGGTACGTGATATTCGCAGCTTTACCCTGCGGTCTATTAGCACTGTGTGAAAACTTGAGGATGTTTCCGTCTGCAAATTCCTAAGTTCCAATCCTGGCTGATGTGTTGTGGTACATGTTTTTCCTAGAAAAGTGAACTTGTTAGTGATGAATTGGTTGGTGACTCCATTACACAAACGTGATCACACGGCTCTTTTCTTGTATATTTTTTTTTTCTTTCTTTTGACTTTGTTACCTTTTTTGTGTGAAGTGCGTCTCATTCCTCTTTGTGTTGTGTCTTCACCTAATGCATCCTTCTCGCTAGTCTCATTATCATCTGTGCTGGCTAAAACAACAGGTTATTTAGGTAATTAAAACTGGATGTTTTGTGTTGAGGTAGGTTTAATGTGATTTTGAAAGTAATGCATTCTCACCTTTTGTGTTGTTCTTGCGTTTTTTATCAGCTTGTTTGGCGCGCAATTCTGAATCATTCTTTGAGTTAGCCTTTCTTTTTTCTTTCTTGTCCAACACATCGTGCCCTGCAAGAACATATGCACAATTGCTGGTTAGTGATTAACTTGTGAAATTTCAAAACTGTTAACTTATTCTTAATTTTTTTTAATCGTACTCTCAATCGTAAACTGGTTAGTGATTAACTTGTGAATCCACAATTGGAAAAGTAGGAACGTACTCTCAATAGATACGGACTTCAATGGTGTATTCCCGTGCATGATTTCTTCTTCCTGTGCATCGCATCCATCCCAACTGTATCCATTGTGATTGTCTGTTTTTCGATCCACTGATTGAAAGATGTAAATATAATAAACATTAGTACTGATCTTGTTCTCTTGGTTTTCACGGAATCATTAGATTTGATAAATTAATTGTGACAACTTACTTTCATGGGAATTCCCTTCCTTTGATGTAGTATCACGAACGAATCCTTGCTGTTGCTCACCGTAACGTTCACTTTCCCGTAAAATCTCCATTGTTCTTTTTTTTTTTGTCTGCTTATTACCGTAGTTTTTAGTTCGGGTTTGTCAGTCTTCTCTTTTCTTTACCATGTTAGGGTGTGTATATATACAGTTTAACCGGTTTCCTTTTCCTAGTAGGATTGAGATAATTTTCTACTATTTCGGTTATATTAATTTGACGTGCAATTCTATTGTTTTACTTCAACATCAATTACTCTTTTCTGTACTGTATTTTAGGTAATTTATTCCGGTTTTTTTTTGTACTTTCTTTGATATTTTTTTTTTCCTCTTGGTTTCCCTTTTTAATAACCGTGTTTATTAAGGTAGTTTGCTTGGGAAGTGAAGGTGAATTGGCTAAGGGATGTTGTTACGTGAAGGTGTGCATAAAAGATGTTGGTTGACAACTTACCCTAGAGGGACGTCCACAACAATGTAGCCTTCATGAGTGAAGTTGAACATTCTTATTTAAAATTTTTTTAAAAAAAATAGCTTTGTTTTTTAAAAAAATTCAGAAGCTGAGCTCAATGATTAATGGCAGAAGTTAGCTTCAATTTGAGCACAATTTTATCTTTTGTTATGTATGTGCAAAACAAAATTATTACAACGGTAAATGTTCATAGTAAGTCCAAAGTTAGTAATATACTTCAATTACAACCAACCGTTTGTATTAATGTAATTCAGCGGGTATCTTCATTATCGTAGAGGCCGAATATAATCTTAAAATCGTGAATACGTATAAACGCCATGCATTTGAAAATAGTATTAATTCAATTATAAAAAAATTAAATCATCAATTAATCTGATATTGATAGCAGTCTCACTAAACAAAAGATCCTAGCTTAATTTAAATTTATAAAAAATAAACGTCAAAAATATGAAATTCAACTATTCTGCAGAAGATAAATCCTCTTATGATAGTGGTGTTCTCTTCCATAGTTCGATAATCCGGTCTAGCAACGGCATGTTGTCGTATAGTTGTTGTGTAATCTTGAATTGCGTATAGTTTTTGTCGGTGTCTTCTATCTTCTTAATAACTACTGCTTCGACTATTCTTTTATCCTTAGAATAGGAAGTCCAGTGGTAAAACCTGGTATCGCAAAAGCTTGTTGTTGGACTGTATACTCCCACACTGCTTAGACCTTGTTTCTTTGTTCTTTTAAAGGACGACGCAAAGCACAGTTCCACCGGGAATTGTTTTCTTTGAAATTCTATTCTTGAGGTGTTGTCTTTACAACGTGTGGTTATGCGGCGTATAATAAGAAATCTTCCTGTTGATTTTCCGTTCATTACTTGGCCTATGATTTTTGATTTCTGCAGTCTTGTAATCATAACTCTAGTTCCTCTTCCAACCTCTGCTTTCTTGTTCAAAGTTCGCAATACTATTATTGGAGCCCCTACTTTTAAGATGATTTCATGAGCAGGATAGCCTGCGGGATCTAGATAGTTGTACGCAGTGACGCTCTGTTTTGAATGGTCTGTTTGTCGAGTTGGTGCTGTCGAATCGTTAGGTTTCAGAATGTCAGAATCCGCACTAACATATAGGTGCGCTTGGCCGGGCATCGTTTCGAGTACTGCTGAATTGATTTTGTCGACATCTTCTTTACTTGAGGCTAGAATTATCCTCTCTTCTAGATAACTATGGTCTCCTCTTTTCGCTTGCAAATCTGGATATGTGGTATCTATCATCTTCTCTATGAATTTTTTCTCAGTTTCTAACCGTATCTCTATCTCTTCTTCTGTGAATCGTGAACCCCCTATATCCTTGCTAAAGTAATCCATCACTGATTTCATGCCAGTGATGTTGTTTTTCTGATGTCCTCCCATTGTACCTCGGTAAGGCATATGTCTTTTGCTTTGTTTTCTTTGTACAGTGGATGCTAATCGTTATGGTTTATATATAGGTTGTGAACCTTTGAAGTCAAGTTAAGTTCTGCGAATTTTAGTTGTATTTAAATTTGTTATGAATGGAATCCGTTTTTCGTTAGAGCTAGTTGTGCGTTGCCAACTAAGGCAATTTTCATGTATAAAATTAATTATGGCAAGTTAGCGATGATGTTACTTGTTTTATATTTTTTTTTCCAGGTGTCCCTGTATATTTTTTCTTACCTTGTGCACCACCACTTGTACCAACTATTAAAGTTTCCTATTCATACAGGGAGTGTAAACTTGAATTCTAAAAATATCTAACTCCTTTGTTTGGTGTTTGTGTCAAAGAGTTAAAAAGGGCGGTGGGATGCTGACAAACTGTGTTTGCTTAATGTTATAACTGTCATTAAGCCTTAACTGGTTTTATCTTAAATTTTGAATTTAATTAAAATTACAGAGATATCTGTGGTGTACTCATACCATATGTTAGTCATAATCCACAATAACGTTTGTGAATAATATGCTTAGTTTCTTATCGGCTTTCTAATGCATTCGTCTAGCCAACAATATTATTAGTCCATAAACCGACATCGAGTAAATCAGGTTGTTTTAATCTTTTTAAAGCGTTCAAAAGTGAATGTTGAATCGTCAGGATACTATAGAAGATGATGAAAAATGCATTTGAGAGATGTGGTAAACCTGGAGTGTCAAAACACTGGTGCATTTCGTGACCAAGAAGTTTTTCAAATTCACAAAATAATCCAGCTCTCATATTCCTCGACTAAAGTACACAAAATCCCAACATCCATTAGTACTCAGCAAAATCATGACAACCCTCCGGCCTTAGTCAGTTGCTCAATCTTCTTGGTAAAGAGACTAAGTACTGTGCAACATGTATGTATAAACTAATTCCATAAACAGAAATCTGAAATCAATAAATCCAAGATCCATAATAATGCAAACCCTCAAAAAGAAAAGAGAGTACAGCTACTAATTAAAAGTAAATGGGACTATTCTGCTTGATGGCATGGGTTTGTCCTAAAATCAAATATCTAATTGCTGCAAGAAAACATCTAATAACCAAGCGCTATTTCAACTATTAGTTGCTTTGATTTAATATTCTGTCTGTGCAATGTGTTGCCTGAGCTCCTGTAGCTGTGATATGCTTAAGTTCTGCCTCTGTATCTCTAGCGAAGTTGGTTTCCTCTCCACTCATGCTTTGGGCTGTTTTCTTGGCCTCGGATTCCTCAATAGCTTCTACTAATTCGTTAATCGATTCTAGACCATCATCTTTTGTCGCACAATTGCTTGGTCCCTTGATTGCAAGGTTCTGATCAATCTGGACACTGGTCCTTGCTTGACTGTTGCGTGCGGCATTACAGTCTATTGCCTGTTGACGTAGTAGTTCGTAACCCGACTTAGATGCTGCGTACTTTTGCTCTAGCTCGTGGTCATACTCATATACGTCCCGAATGGTTAGGCTACTGAAGCTGAAAGAAGAACTGTTCAACTTAAATTTAAATACGAAGGCTGCTCCCAGAAGGTTTCCTATTTCCGGAACATTCTCTGCCAAGTTTTCCTGTAGCAGAATAATTTTAAGCGTTAGTAAGATAAAGGTATTTTCTCTTGATCTGTTTTGGAAGTTACAATAAGCAAACACTACTCACCTCAATGAGTATATATCGAAGTTGCATTAGTTCTTCCACACTCACATCCCCAAGCAACTTTTCAGCGGTTTCGCCTATGGCTACAAAGGTCGCTTGTTCCATAGATTGTGCAACCATTAGCTCTAGTTTGTATTTCGGTTTCACGACCTGAATGAATTTTTTACATTTCTCACACCATTTGGCATCATCCCGTATAATATATTTTAGTGAGCATTTTGCACATGTCATGTAGTACCATTTGGAACCCGGTTTCACTCCGACAATTGTTGCTTTGCATGTGAAAACCATATCCTGTCAACAGTTCACAAATGTTTGAACATCAGGCAATACGTTGTTATAAATTTTAAAAATGCAGTCATGTTAAAGATGAATGCCTTACATTGTTTGTATAGTCCTCCAGTAGTTTCTTTGCTTCTCCAATTGTTTTTCTATTTTCAAATAGAACGTTTCCTTTAGAAAGAAGCTGCCCATTCTCCATGTACAATCTGTCAATTACTTGGGTTTGACTGCATCTGCATTGGTACTACAGTGTTAGCACTTTTACGTTACATTTATGTTATTTTATAAATTTCCAGTAGGAAAATAATACAGATGCTTGCCTGTTTTTGAATGCATGGACCTGGTGGACTTCCAGATTTGTATAGACATGTGTCGCAGAAGTACTTGTAATCTGGTTTTCACCTGCGAACAGATAATCATATTAGGTACGCTTTTCCTATAATCGATCAATATCAATAGTTACGCTTCCTCACCTTTCCGGTCCTTTTTGTACACTATCGAGGTTATCAACAGAATTTTTGAAGCACGATCACCGCTTAGCATTGCATCTGTTACCATCCTGGCAGCATCCCCGTACAAAATTATTGTATACCGTATTCCACGTATGTTTTCGATAACAATGTACCGCTTATCATTGATTGGACTTTTGTTGAAACGATTGGGTATAATACCAGTTGCAGCCACCAACTTGCCCATGATATCTAGATGATGTTGAAGATTGTAAGAGTGTTAGTACATTAAGTATTGTGAGTCGTGGTATTCACAGATCAGGTTGGCGCGATGTTTACCTGAGAGATCTTTAATGTTACCCAGCCTTGAGGGAATGTCTTCCAATTCCAGAAGTGTGAAACGGTACCTCGGTATTGTTTCGTCCACATTAACAGCAATTCTAGCTTCCGTCAGATGTCCAAAGTGTAGTCTTGTCTGTCCTGGCACTGCACGATAGTTACCTTCGTAACCCTTTATTTCATAGTGTTTAATTATCAGAATATATTGAGGTTGCAGAAGCGCCATGAATTTTGGATAAAGCTGTGTATGTATTGTTCCATGGATCTGATCACCCTGATTTCAACAACCAAGCAGTCAGCATACGTATGTGTCCTTGTTATACTAAAAGTATACAAATTAACGTGGCAACATACCGATGAATCCATTAACACCATATCCTTGCCGTATATTTGGCCTGTAGAGGGGTTTTGTGCATTCCATGTCCTAACAACCCGAACCAACATGGGTTTGGATGAGGTGCCTCCTTTGCAATCCCTCAAAAGGTTGTTCTGATTGTTTCCGCCATTCCCTGTTTTGATGCTTGCTGTAAGTTGGTTGACATATTACAAACTCATGTTCATAAATTCGTATCTAGGCACAGTTAAATTACAACCACAGAACAACTAAAAAGTTTTCCTGCTTACCATTGTTGCTGATCACAACACCTGAAGTTTGAACAACACCTGAGGAAAATCAATTTTTAAATTGTGTTACGTTAGTTAACTGAATTATAACATGTCTTTGAAATTATTTACCTTTAGTCGATGCTCTAGTTATAATAGCTTTTGTTGTTCCACCAATTTCGTCTTGTTGAATAGGCAAGTTGCCTTCCATTGTGTCTGTAAATTACCCCACTATTCGTTAATATCAAAAGAAGGCTCTGTAGCACCCGATCAATAATACTATCGACCATCCGAGTCGTCAGTTGCAATGCAATATCGAGAGGGCTAACCATAATTAACGTTTAAATTCCATACCCTTACCTGACGTGCATTGCTTCTTCGCACTTTTGGAGACACCTTCTCCGAATGAAGGGTGTGTGTCTATTTCTTCAATTCCGTCGTCATTCAAAACTACAGACCCTGCACAGGCCAAAAGTAAATAATTAAAAAATAAAAGTTTCAACAGATAATAACCATGTCCAATAAATCACAGTACGTGTCTACATCAAACGTCAATTATTATATTTTCTTTCCTCTTACTCTTTTTTGACATTCCCTTGTGCGGTGTGACAGGCTTCAGCATGGAGATATTGTTCAATTCGGGATTTTTGTCTGAGCACATTAAAATTAATTGTTAGTTTAGATTGTCTGATCACGTTGACATTCATCGTTAGTTTAGACACATAATATACAATTTTCTGTATAATATAGAACACCTACCGGCAGTGGTTGTTTCACCCATTAAAGTGCAAGCTTTTTGATCGATAAGCTTCTCTGGTACATCTGCGTTTGCATCCATGGCGTCTGCTAACAACAAACGTTTTTTAGATTCGTACTGTAATGGGAGAATAATAAACACGATTCTAGATATCAAAAAAAAAAAGTAAACAAAGCATCATACCTCTGTTCTTCTTCAAATTTGCAAATCTTCTATTACCCATGTTATTCGTCAACCTTTATCTCAAAAGCCGGAGGCAGACTATGATGCTTAAGCCTGATACATAGTGGCCTATATATATATGTGCGTTAGAGGATGCAGTTTCAAATTAAGGAAATAGCCAGATTACCTATTTTACAATGTTTAGGATTCCTATCCGGGCTTAATATCGGCAGTTTACATAGTTAATTTTAATTCCCTTTATGGAACAATAATTCCCGAAGGTTCTATCACTTTTTAGTTTATTAGGATACCCAATTTACAAATATTAAGTTTGCATATAACACCGCCCGTCTTTCAAATCAGGGAAAGAGATAGATTACCTATTTTATAATGCTTAGGATTCCTGTCCGAGCTTAATATCGACAGTTTACAGAGTTAAATGCAGTAAGCACATCGACAAACTACCTCAATGCAGATATTTTTTTTGTTAAACCACGTGTAAAATCCGAAGTGCCTTAGAATATATCTAAATTGGGTTGTTATGATTTTGGGCTTTGAAGAATATGTCTATAGCGATGTTGTCTTGTAGATCGAGACACAGTCCTGTACATTAAAATCCTTTTGATCTAACAACGCAGGGAACAATGGTCGGTATTGCCACTATGATACAGAGAAGCCCTTTTTTTTTTCTCTTTTGCTAGTTATATGAACAGTCGAAATAGTGACATCAAAACAGAAGAGCAGTTGGGTTATCATAATTAGGATATATCCAGTTATAGATTTTTATTATCGTTGTATCAAAAAAAGAAATACAAAAATTGTTATCGTGATTGATGCAGATATCATTACAGATTAATTCAATTGTGGATTCACATTAACAGAGCAATTCAATTGTAACTTCACATAATGCATAGTTTACGATAACGATCATGCTTCCATTAGACAATGATGTTATTAGTGTGTCATTCACCACACCATCCAGTTTTAAGAAAAAAGGCCATCAAATCCAAGAAAGGGTGACCTTCAGGTCATAGTAAAACATCTTGGAAAACAACGTTAGTTGCTTTTAAATCTTCTGATTCATCCTCAGGTAGCACCGTTATTCGCTTAGCAGCAGTACATCTAGACAGAGCAACGTAGAGCTGGCCGTGACAAAACACGGGAGTTTTCAAATCAATGCCTACATGCTTTACAGACTGTCCTTGAGATTTGTTAATCGTCATTGCATACGCCACCCGAAGAGGAAACTGCCGTCTCATCATGTTTATGTTTAGCTCGGAAATAGAAGGCTGGAATGATATTCTCGGCAACATTACTTCATCTCCGATTTTGCTCTTCTTTCCAGTCAGAATCTTTGCTTGTATAACGTGTTTTCCGCAGTGCGTCACCAGCAGTCTTGTACCATTGCATAACCCCTCAGAAGGAGCGAGATTTCTCATTAAAATTACTGGACAGCCTACCTTTATCTCTAGTTTGAATAGAGGCATGCCTGGAGGATTTAAGTTTTGCATAAACTCATTGGTTATTGGTGGTATTCTTCCTCTTTCATCGGGTAATAAACTATCCGCGGCAAAATATGTGTGCGTTTCTCCTTCCAAAAAATCCATTGCTTCAGCGTTGATTTGGCAGACATCATCATTACGTGCTGTAAGTATCATTCTGTTGGTTAATTCTTCCTCCGACCTCTCTTCGTAGCTCAGATTGCTCTCTTCCCAAAGTTGAGTTTTGGTAAGACATGGATAGAGTCTAGTTATTAAGTCCTTCCTGCTTGTGCACACATTAACTGCGTCTGGAAGTGTGATGCGGTCTACTGGCTCTGATCCAACCTGTAACATAAAGTTCAATAGGTAATAAGTCAGACGCTCCTACAAATAAAACTTTTGAATATATAATGTTAGTAATGTTATATCCCACCTTTAATAGGAATTCCGCATAAGTATGATTTTCTGGTTCACTCATGTCCAGACGCATATTTCTGGTCAGTGTCAAGACCGTAATATTATCCCATAGAAAAGATCTTCTGATGCATGCCCCAACAATCTCTGCCCGGCCTCCATTTGGTATAACCGGTAAAGTCTGCCTGAAGTCTCCTCCCATAACTACAGTTACGCCACCGAAGTCCCTGTCATTTTCATGGATATCTTGCAGCAGCCTATTTACAGATTCGACACAGTATTTATGTTGCATGGGTACTTCGTCCCATATGATCAGTTTCGCCTCCTTTATAAATTCAGCTTCTTTCTTTTGTTTTGACACTGAACATACACTATCATCTTTTATTTCTATAGGAATCTTGAACGTCGAGTGCGCTGTGCGTCCTCCATCCAAATGCAACGAAGCAATTCCTGCGAGATTGCAACAGAGAATTTCAGAAACAGGTAAGTATTTTACATAGTTTAGGCATATGCAACTATTTGTAATGGATGAATGAATTAAGACTAAACGAATCCTGTAATACCCTTTTTGCCTTAATCTTGGAGATAATGGACTAATAAGTTAAGTTGTCAAGTCTGATTTATCCAGTTACATTACAACATAACCATTAAGATTGCAGAGGGACAAAATTCTGATTGTGCAATAGACACTAAACAAACCTCTACGAAACCGTGAGTAGTTAAATTGTTATCCACATACTTGTCCTAACTTAACCTACCCAATGTTAACTTCATATAATGGGGTCTATGTTGTAACTTAATGCTATAGTAGGCTAGAAAGCTGTAGTAACTTAATGCTCTACCAATTTGCGGTTTATATAGATTTATGTATCAAATTTGTTAGACAGAGTGTTTAGCAGGCATGATAAGCATTACCTGATGATGCAACAGTGAGCACAATGTCTCCCTTCACACGACAACTCGCAGCAACGGTGTTATAGACAAACGTTTTACCCGTTCCCGCACTACCGTTCAGAAAGAATTTGCGCCCATCTCTCTGATCCACTGACTCTGTAATCGCTTTAAAAGCTGCTAGTTGCTCCTCATTAAGGCTTTTAAGATTCCGAGCAAGCTCGTCCCTATCTATTTCTGCTGCCAATTGTCTGTGTTCACATATGTATCGATTACCATAGAATTTGTCCCAGTTTATCTGCGGTTGCGGCATTGTGCAGAAATGAGCCATCTCTTTTCCCCCAACTCGTAGTATTTTGTCTATCAAATACAATCCATAGTCTTCGATTTCATCATCTGTTGGTTCGACGATTCCATACTTTGACTTGAGGACGCAGTGTAAGTCGTCGCATATCTTATGCTTAAATTCCTCCCACAGCAGTTCTGGTTCGGCGGGGTTGCAATCCGACAAAATAATTTTAAAAAGATTTCTAAGTTGGCTTACAGGCTTGAGGTCAGCCGCTTCCCTGAGACAGGCCACCCACTGACCATCACCGGCTAACAGTCCAAGCTCAATGCATGCTTTTTTGTAAGTTGGTTGTATTTCACTTTTAATAGTCCGTAGATCCTCAAACGATTTTGCGCCAGCAACAACCGTCAGCAACAACCTAAGATAAAACAGTTCTCCGGCACTTGGAGAGACAAAATATATCCTTGCAATTGCAAACCCCTGCTTTCTGATTTCCCACCTGTCTTTATGCCACACGAAATGTTGGGGAAAATCCTGATACGTATAGGCTGGTTCATCTGGATGCTCGGCGTTGTACTCAAAGTATGCCATCAATTTGGACTTATAGTTCTCGGCGGACTGAGTTACCCCTTCTATTGCCGCCTCTGATTCATAAATTATCCGCTGCTGCCCTGGAAGGTGTATGGCTAACCTTTCGACATGTGGTAGTTCTTTGTGCATATGGAAGCCAAACAAACGCCATGCGGCTTCCGGAGGACCGATATACCTTGCATCAATATATATCTGTATCTCGTCATGTGACCCATATACAAAGGTTGTCTTGTCATATCCTTTGTATATATACTTGTTTAT
>JAJJMA010338985.1:0-16811 GCA_023529015.1 Papaver nudicaule
TTTTGAAAAAGCTAGCCGAAAATTTACTGTACATCGTCTTCTCCATCGTCTTATTCTATTTTCGGCTGGATTCTGGGTTAAAATTGAGCCGAAAATAAGCTATGGAATCACAAAATCTAATTTAGTTTCGGCTGGATTTGTTGACAAAAATCCAGACGAAATTTAATGGTGGTGGTAGCGGTGGCGCTGGTGCCAGTAGTGGTGGTGGTGGCGACACTTTGAATAGTTTAACAACTAATCTAAGTTTAGTTAAACTAATCCGATTCATTAGTTCTAATTAAATAGGGATATTTTGGTATTTAAGAAAATATGTCGGATAAGGGGTTTTTGAAAAAGCTTAGAAATAACTCTATTTTGTTTTATTATCCGGTCCCCCTATCACTTTCTCCGGCCCCCAAATCAGCCTTTTTTAGTTATCATCTAGTCTTATGGTAATAATTCCATTAAAAAACTCAAAAAAAAATCCTCCACCTACAGATTATACCATTATCAATCCTCACGTCATCAAGGCGGACTAAAAAGAATCAAGGCAGACTAAATTTTTTTTTGAAAACTCGATCACCCGGGTGTAATTAGGCTATCCCTTATCTCAGTGTCTAAAATACCCCCACACATATTAAGCTACCGATTAACTCAAAAACAAGTTACCGATTAAGCTAACCTAACTACAAATCAATCTACTTAGCCACCGATTAGCTTAGGTTGTTTTATTTTTGTTATTTTTAGAGAGAGTTAGAAGAAGAAGAAGAAAAATAAGAAGAAGTTTTTTTTTTTTTTTGTTGAGATGGTTGTTTTGAGTGAGATTGGGCGGGGTGAATCTTCTTCTCTTGAAGGTGATCATGCTACGAATTCCTCTTACGTTAAAGAAGCCATGGATTGTTGGAACTCTACCATTCTAGAGAAAAGCCATGAACAAGAGTGTTTGGAAGAAAATCAAGAATCAAAGAAGGGAAAGGAAGTGAACTCGACTCCAAATGATCAGGTAGTTCTCTAATTTGAAACCCATTAGCTTGTAATGGTTGATTGACGTATGAAAAAAATCAAAGTTTGCATGCTTTGAGTGTTGCAGTTAGAATATTCGGTAGATCCAGACCATTAATGGAGCCACCGAATATCCCAACCACCATCCGTACATGCACAACAAAGTAACCATTCGGTCGCTCGAAATCACTTCTAAGCTACCGAATGTACACTCGGTAGACTTCTAAGCTACCGAATGTATACTCGGTGGCTCAAATGGTTACCGATTCATATTGATTTTTGGTACAGAATATTGGCCAAACCTCATCTATATTCGGTGGCTTAAATAGCTACCGATTAATTCTTTCCAGTACTACTCGGCAGTTTGTCTTTTTCATCGAGCTACCGATTGTTGTTAGTTTTCCAATTTAGTTGACTAATGTTTTCAATCTTCTTTGTAGCTTGTACCCTTTGGGGGCCTTCCCGATGATGATGTTGTTAAATATGATTCATATTTGCGACCCGATACCTCCTCACACTATCTAACTGACTTGGTATGCCTCCTACACTTGTATTTATCTATGATTTTATCCCTTTTGGTTTGGTTTTCTAATTGTTGTGACTTTCTCGTCTAGACATGGAAAGAGAGGAAAGATGCTGTGGCTTGGCTTGAGGTGCGTGCAAAAGAGATCATGTGCGTAGTGGTCACAGGTCGAAATTCAAGGTGGAATAGGTTTGAAATGATTTGTGAATGCGGTAGGAAGGATGAGAGTCATAATGCAAAGGGTTATAAGCCTATAAAGAAGACCGACATGATTTACGATACTCATTCAAAGAAGACCGATTGTCCGTTCAAGCTTCTTTTTAATCTAGGACGTGATGAATTGTGGAGAATGAAAGTAATGAATGGTTATCACAACCATGATGCTCCGGAAAGTCTTGTTGGGCACGTTGCTTATGCTAAGTTGACTCCACCTCAAATGGATCTTGTAAGGGTGATGATGGGCACAAGTATCGGCAATCAAATCCTCACTATGATAAGGGAGCAAGGCCCCAGCAACTTGTCTACTTTGAATACAGTTAAAGCCGCGCAAGCCATGTTTAGAAAGATGGATTGGGATGGTCGATTGATTATGTCTCAATCGGCTTGGTTATGCGAGCAACACAACTACACAATGAGAAGACAAACCATTAACGGGGAAGTGAAACGTATTTTTTTGGCGCATCCGGATATGATTAAACTTGCAAGATGCTTCCACCAATTTTTGTTGATTGACTGCACATACAAAACCAATAAATACAACATGTCGTTGATCAATATTGCTTGCCACACATCGGACAAACAAAGTTTCACCGTGGCTTGGGGTTTGATGGATAGGGAGATCGGACCAAGTTATGTTTGGATGTTGAACAAGGTGAAGAGTCTTTCCAATCCGGGTGAAATTCCAAACGTTTTCGTTACGGACAACGAACAAGCCTTGATGAATGTCATCCAAGAAGTATTTCCTGGTTCCCACAATATTCTTTGCACTTGGCACATCCAGTGTAACATCAGAGCGCGTTGCAGAAAGCATATTCAACCGAAAAGGCGTCCAAAAGGTGCGGACATTGAATTAGAGGAACGGGAACGTCTTAGTAAACTCACCGATGCACAACGAGAGGAAGAGGAAAAAAAGTTTGAGAAGGCGTTTAAGGATGGTCACCGATTATTTTTGCTATTTCAAAAAGGATGGGATAAGATTGTTTGGTCTATGACCGAGGCGGAGTATGAGCTGAACCTGGAGGCTTGGATATTCGAGTGGAGTCAGAACCCAAGACACAAGTTGGCAGTAGAGTATTGTCAAAAACAGTGGTTGCCGCTAAAGGAGATGTTTGTCCGTGCATGGACATATGATTATAAAAACTATAAGAACGAGGCAACAAGTGGGGTGGAGGGTCAACATGGGAGACTGAAAAGAATTCTTCAAGGAGGTCAAAATGGGGTTGTGTCGCTCCAACATGGTATTCACGAGTTCACCAAGCGTGATTTGACCAAAATAAAGGCAAAAATGGAGTGGAGTAGGCAAAGATATTTTAAAAAGTACAAAGGTCATCCACTTCTTCGTGGTTTAACTTCTAGAGTGTCGACATGGGCCATAAATCACATGATGAAAGACTTTAAGTGGTATATGGAGCACGGTGTGCCGGATGATAATTGCAATTGTAAGACGATGTCGGGGATCGGACTACCTTGTCCGCATAAGCTTGGTAAGTACGTACACAGAATTGATATGAATGACATTGATCCGTTTTGGAAGCAACTATCTTTCACTCCAAATCCCTCAAAGAACCCCCAAGTTGCTTTTATGGAAACACCATTGTGTCATCGGATCGCTACAATGTACGACGAGAACGATTTTTCTAAAAAGCAGAACCTCCACGACGACTTGGAGGTGGCAATGCACCCCTTCTTAAATTTAGATAAAGAACCAATGAAGCAAAAGCCACCAGGAAGACCGCCAACCCTTAAACCAAGAAAACTAGAAAGACTGGAGTTGAAGGATATGAAGATTTCGGCCACAAAGCAGCAGAATTCTTCTGAGTGTGGTCCTTCTCTGCATGAGCACACAGAAGCTGACTTTGCACCGGATCCGGTTCCAAAAAAAAAGGGACGACCCATTGTTGACAAGGGAGAATGTTCAAGGCAAGTGAAACCAAAGTCGTCGACAAGGGAGAGTGTTGGTGATGTGTTGGTAACAACTACGGTACGTCCTCCCATTCTCTCTCAACATTATTTAGAAGAACTTCCGGAATGTGTACGGAAGTTTGTTTTAGCAATCGATGATGTTCCACGTGATGGAAATTGTGGTTTTCACGTCGTTGTGGAGCAACTTGGAATACGCCAACAAGTTTTTGTCGACAACCTCACTCCAGTGGGATATACAAGGAAGCAGATGGGAGAGCAACTCCTCAAGGACAAGGAATTCTATATTGGAATGAATTTGGAAGGTAATCGTAGGGATAAATTGAAACAATTCAACGATGATCTTGCCCGTATTAATGGCCGAAAGAATATGAAGACGGTTTTTCCCAAGTATTGGATGCGTATGCCATGGTGTGGATATCTAATTGCGGACTCATTCGATTGCGTTGTCCATTATTTTTCGATTGGGATAGGTCATTGTTCGACTTTTGTACCTACAAGATCGGTTTGTACGGAGGAAAACGTGGGTAGAAGAGTCGTCATAGCGTTTATAGGCCCCGACCATTTCATTGGTTTGAGGTTAAAAGAAGATTGTCCCCTACCTCCCATGGCAGGGTATTCAACCCATTTTCCAGACAACCACTGTAGTGCTTGGATTGATAAGTATGCGTCCAACATAGAAGATTGGAAGGTTCAACATCCCCTTCCGAGCGGCACGACTGATGTGGAATAAGGTATGTATCTTAGTGTGGATGAATTTTGGGCCTTTTATTGACAATATATCTTGATTAGAGCAAGATTTTTGGGTTAAATGAAACTTGTACTTGGAACATATTATGGTAAATGCACTTGTTTGGATTTCTGTTCTTATATTCGGTAGCTCCATAATGCTAATTATATACCAGTCGGTAGCTCATACGTATTCTGTCAGTATAAACAAATTTAAGGAAAGCACACTCGGTAGACAATGAAAGCTACCGAATGTATACTCGGTAGATCATTGGGTTACCGATTTGTATTGATTTTTGGTACAGGATATTGGTACAGATATTCTAAGTTAACTACCGAGTACATATTCGGTAGCTCGTTTACTAACCCGATTTACCGAATGGTGCATCACCCAAAGGGAAATACAACCTTATTTCACTACAATTCATCGGAAGTTTCATCTTCTCAATCCCTACTTCTAACCAGACCTTCTAACCTCAGAACTCAGTACTCGGAGATATGTCGGAGCATACGTCTTAAGATACATATAATGTTGTAAATGCTTGAATTCGCATCCATGTCGTATGTCCCAAAATACATTGGTTTGTGCCACCTTGAACCACAAGATAAATAGAAGTTAGTTACAACCTTCAAGATTGTATGAACATTGGAAGTGTAAAAATACTCACTTGGTCTTGGATGGAACGAGAGCCATGAGATCGTCTAACCCATTTTTGAATCCGAATATAATCTTTGAAGATCATCTTTAGGTGGTCGAATGTGTCGCTTAAGTCCCTCCATTTACGGCCTTTTGGATTCCCATCTAATTCAACGTGGATTTCTTTAACTCTCTTCCAAAACATTGAGTGGCGTTCTGCTGGTCGTTCAAGGTACACTAGAATAAACGATTTGATAACCATAAGCTCGTCTTCATTGTGAAACAAATATAATCACCCATTTTTCTTGAAGATAAGTTTTGGTTTTGAGATGGCAAGATCAGTTTTGGTTGAGTGGAAAAAACGGGTGCAGAAACTAATCTTAAATAGAGGCACCAGCCCCAACGGATACATTTGTCGTTAAATTACCGTTGTGGTTGAGAGTTACGAGGTACATTCGGTAGCTACATATAGTTACCGAATATCTATAAAGTACAAAATTTGAAAGTAAATATATTCGGTAGGCAGTAAAAACATATATACTGCCAAATTTTAATTCGGTAACTCCATAGTGTTACCGATTAGCATGTAAACAGAACTAGTAAGTGGCGTGTGGATCATTGACTAATAGCCAATCGGTGATGGATTTCGTTGAGTGCTTTACAGCATCTTCAGAATCCATCCATGTCGAAATCTGCGAGCCCCGTTCCGCTGCCTCCATAGCGTCTTGAAAGCTAATTTCTGAAATTGTTAAAAACAAAACTTTAGTGTGCAAATACACCATGATTGGATCAAGATAGAAAACGAGAAGATAATACTCACATCTTCTTCCGAAGTGTGTTCGTCTTGAAATGGAGAACCTATCAGTTGACATATTATACAATGCTCTCTCATACGACCTTTGATGTAGTCAAATCTATTTGCTAGTTTCTCCCACATGCGTTCTTTGGTATTTCCGGTGATGCTGTGATAATGAACCCCTACACCCTTCCAAAACGAGACGTAACCAGCATTTGGATGCTTATTGTAAAAAATGATGAACGCAGCTACCAACGACCCATCCTCCTCGTCATCCCATTGTGCAATGTTTGTCATTGGTGGATTTTCCATTTCATAGAAGTGGTTTGAGCTTACAAAGTTGGGTTATTGGTGTGGCTATTGTTGGGAAGAAGGTTTTTCTTTTATAGAGATATCCCCAAACGACACTATTTGTGGGTAAAAGTGCCTAAAATTTTCCCCAAAAATTTGAATCTTCATATTCGGTAGATCATTTCTCCACCGAATGTACCTAAATTTCTGAATCTTTATATTCGGTACCGTATACTCCTAATCGAGCTACCGAGTATTGTAGCCGTTCTGAAAATGTGTACTTTTTTTTCAAAATATATATCCGTTGGGCATTCAACCAAAGCCACCGAGTAGTTGCTATAAATTCAATCTTCCCCAAACCCATTTCCTTAAAAAAAAAAAAAATTGAAAGCCATCCTATCTTGCCTTCTTCCACAATGGCAAGTTCATCTTCAAATAACAAAAGGGTCATTCGATCACCACAACAAATACTTTCTTTGTTACGGAAACCGAAGGAACCTAGCTCAACACCTCCTCCAGCATCTCCCCAACCAAACTTCGTTTTAGTCGGTACTCCTCCATCATCTCCCCAACCAAACTTCGTTTTAGTCGGTACTCCTCCATCAACTCCTCCTCCTCGTACACGTTATCGAAACTTCACTCATAAGCTAGTTCATGAATACTTTTATGAGTGTACTCCATCTCAAAAACCATTATCTCCTCCTCCATCAACACGAAAGAAAGCTAGTTTTGCTCCGTTTACGTTGGAAGAAGATCTACGTCTTTGTAAAGACGTTATGTTCTATTATGAATTACAAAAATGTCGTGGTAAACAAAACAATATATCGAAGTATTTTATATCGAAATCGTGCAAAGACATCAACTGGAACTCCATTTGGAATTATATCGAAGAAGACTTCGACCTTCAATCAAAACAATACGTGCGAGATGCAAGAGGCCTGTCAGTTCGATGGTGGATCATACACCAAAATGCACGTGATTTTATGCACTTTCGTCGCTTGGTCGGAGCTCAACTTGGGAAAGATGTTACGGAGGATGAAGTATATATTGCGACTTTGAAGGTATGGAAACAAGGGAAAGGTCAAGATTTCGAGTACGAACCACATTATGCCGAACTAAAGAGTTTCCTCATTCGCTGGAATGTTTGTTGATTTAATTTCAATGTAATCCATTAAGTTGTTAGTTAATGAAATTTTATTTGTCTAAACCAGTAGTGTAACTTATATTCCTTGTAGAACCGAGGGTCATTCCAACTTTTATGGTATGCAATACATACTCGGTAGCAACAAAATGTAACCGAGTAGTGTATCTTCTAACCAGTACTCGGTAGCAACAACAAACAATCGAGTGGTGAATCTTCTAACCAGTACTCGGTAGCAACCATAGGCAACCGAGTGGTGTATCTTCTAAACAACAATAATACTCGGTAGCTTAAAAATGCTAAATAAGTGGCCGATTATTCCTATTTCTAAAGACAGAATGGCAATTGCAAAACCAGGTATACTCGGTAGCTTCAGAAATTAAAATTAAGCAACCGAGTAGTGTTTCTATTCTGACAATAGAGTGTAACAAACGTAATAAAAAATGAAATCCGAACACATTAAAGGGATAAAACAAACAAATGCAATCCAAACACATTAAAAGTCCAACATCTTTTGAAGTAAGTTTAACAAACCACTTACTTCAATTACCACGACCACCACCTCGTTTAGAACGCATTATCTTCGGGATTCGTTTAGCAGCTCCACCTCTACCACTTTCATCAGCATCGTCTTCTTGATCAGCACTGGTTGAATCCAACGGACGCTTGCTCCTCTGCAATGGCTCACTAGTCTCTCCATACTGCGTAGCATATGCTTCATTATCAAAATTTTTGATAAGTTCACAGGTTTCTGTGATTTTTCTTGTCCTCAAAGGCTCTTTTAGCATGAGATGTCCCATAAGAGAGGTAGTTGCAAACTCAATTCTTCGTTTCTGTATGAAATTCAAATCATAATTCAACACATTTGAACCATAATTTATAATTTAAACCAAAATTTAAGAAAATTTAACAAGAATACGTACCAATCTAGCAACCATAGCTTTGGGCAATCCCTTAAGGAGAGACCCGCAGGTAGTTGTGCCGCCACCCTTTGTTGGAGGTAATGTAGTTGATATTGGCTGATTCCCATGTTGACGAATCACAAAGGGGTGAGAAACATTCCGGTACCATTCCATGTATTCCGGCACCACATCAGCCTATCCCACAACCCATTCGCCAGTATTAACCATAACAAGATTTCTCACATTCCACTGCTCTTTTATGGTTGGAGCTTTGTCGTGTTCAACCGTGATTGCATCTCCTGACCATCCGCATCTAGCAATATCAACTTTGTTCCACCCATCGGCAAACAACATACTCCAAGGTTCTCCTTGGACCCGTCCTAGTTGACGCATTACACGAGTTGGATTATACATCACATAGTCAAGAGGGTGCCACAAACCCCCAAAAAACCATCTCAGCGGGACACGGGATATATCCGGATTATCCTTCCATGGATCAAAGGTAATGTCATCAACCGTAATGTTGTCGAACTGAATCCGGAGGTCAATCAATTCTTGTGCTTGGATGTGTTTTCTCGCCTGAGTTTGACCTCTAGTGAATATCCACCTCTTCCCATAACCTTCAGTCGATTTCCATTTATCATCTTTAGTTGCTCGCTTGATTTCCGGGAAATGTTCGTAACCCCAAACCTAGGTATATTACACAAAATGTTAGAAGTTGCAAGCGAAATACAAAATTGGGAATCGAGGTTTATGGTGATAGAATTACCTGAAGTATAGCAACATTTCCTCCAATTTGAGCAGTATTTTTCCTCGAGGCAGTCCTCATCTCCTTCAGAAGGAATGCAAGGCATGCAGTTCCCCAAGCGTAGGTCTTGACCTTGTCAAGATGCTCCAGCAACTGTAAATGGTTGACATCGACCCTACTACCTGTCTTGTTGGGAAGATGACACACCCAATGAGATAGAGCAAGTACGCCGTAGCCGTATGCCTGCAAGTTTCTTTAGATATCTCCAACCCCTTTTGTTCCCGCGCTGCAGTTCCGCTAAACTGATACCTTAGTGATTTAAGGTCGAGCTGTCTATTCCTGTATGAGGCACACTTTTTCCACTCCTCCTCATACTTATCCGGGCTCCAACCAAGGCAGTCCAAAACGAGACGGTTGAGCTCTTTCCAATCAACACAAGGGTCGTAGCCATCTGCAACCGCCTTGCCCTCAGGCGAGAGTTTAGTGATAACGTGTGCATCTTCTGGAGTGATTGCCATTTCTCCACATGGCATATGCATAGTGTCGGTCTCGCCATAAAAACGCTCGAGGAGGGCTGATATGAAGACCCTATCATGGTCTATCATGGAGTTTTCAACAGCTGGCATCAACCCCGAGGCCTCCACATGCGCAAGAGCTCCGGAACAAAGATCTTCTTTGGGCCACAACTTCATTTTCCCCGCCGAAGATACAGGTTTCAGAATTCGAATTGCTTCCACATGATCCTAGGATAACAACATAAACATGACTATAGGTATGCAACAATAGGTAACCAAATAACTAAAAAAAAAAAAAAAGGTTGAACCTCTTACCTCGGCACAATAGATTGATTGCGCCCAAGAGCTTTTGTAACCAAAAAGCAATTCACCACCATCGTTAGGGGTTCCAGGAGGTTTTTCGTCATCGTGACCTGCGATCATTTTGAATTTCAAGTGGTCCTTACTTTTTTTTATCAGCATTATCTTCTACTTGAACAGCAGGTTCTTCTTCTTCTTGTTCAATCTGAGTTGTAGGTGCAGGAGCAGCCCTAGCTTGTTTTCTACTAGCTCCACCTCTACCTGCACCACCTCCACTAGAAACACCTCTAATAGAGTTACCTTCAGCACCTGAAGTCCCTGTACTTGGAACACCCATATCTTGATTCCATCTATCTGCAGCAGCAGCCCTAGCAAGCTTTTTAGCAGCCTAGCAGCAGCAGCCTCCTGTTCTTTTTGTTTGCGGTGTTTAGCGGTCAATTTCTGACCCCCTTTAGTTCGTGCTGGTAGACTTTCCGGAGATTGGATATTTAGATTGTATTGTTCAGGCCTGTCGAATCGTCGCTTTGTTCTAATTTCCTTGGCCCTAATGTATACCAAAGTACAAAACAAAGAAAAGAAAAACTTTGATATCAGGTTCTAAAACAAAGTACAAGTGTCTAGCAACACTCGGTAGTACATGTAACTACCGAGTAGTGTAAAATGGAAGGCACAAAACACTTACTCGGCAACCAAAAAAGAACCGAGTAAGGAGAATTGACCCTCGGTAGCTTGGTATAGCTGCCGAGTACGCATACTCGGTAGCTCGATAAATAAATGAGTTACGGAGTGCTGTTAAACCCTTCGGCAGCACAAAAATACTCGGCAACCAAAAGAACTACCGAGTAAGAAAAATTGTGACTCGGCAGGAGAAGTTGCTACCGATTATACCTTAAAAATTTTACAGATATGACTTATCATACTCGGTAAGTCAAAAGAGCTGCCGAGGAGAGTATAATCCATAAGCACTCGGTAAGCAAAAGAGCCACCGACTCTGTAAATTTTCATACTCGGTAGCTCTATAAGCTACCGAGTTAGGATGTTCATACATAAACCCTAGTTTTTCAGGGCGAAAAATGAAAACCCTAATTGCTAAATTCATACATAAAGCTTGAGAATTACCTCACTGAAACCATTGGTGGAATCACTTCGTTCAAAACAGTGTTCTCTCTATCATCTCCTTCGAACCAATTGTGAATTTCTTCGTCGGGGGTTGAATGTCCGTCGTCTTCTTCGCCAAATTCTCGTCGAATTGAAGGGGGAGTAGAAGAAGAAGAAGTATTTGGACTAGGTGAAGGAGGGGGTGCAGTCTCCTTTCCTTTATTCTTTTTCGGAGCCATTATATCGACGATGAATCGTTATCGAATCGACGCTTAACGACGAATAATCGACGATGAAATCAAATAATTAAGAAGTCACCGAATAGAATTGGGAATATGGGATGAGAATGGTGGTAAAAGAGAAGATAGGGGCGGAATTGGGTGGTGATAGAGGATGAGAATGGTGGTTGTGGAAGAAAAGGAAAAGGGAAAGGGAAGAGGAGAAGGGGAGGAGAAGTATGAAGTAATTCATTCGGTAGGTTTAGGTTAAAACATTTAGTAAAGGGTAGTACATACATTTTACGTATTTGGGAAAGGGTACAACAGGTTTTTCGCCCACCCATTTAGCCACCCCTTAACGCGTCAAGCTGGATGGGCGAATAACAAAAATCTGCCTTGATTCTTTTAGTCCGCCTCGATGACGTGAGGTTATCAATAGTGGTACATCTAACTTCTGTTGATTATACCATTATCAATAGTGGTACAGATTATACCATCCCTTGCTTCTGGACCTCTCAATAGTGGTGCTTGCACTTGACGCTTCTCTGTCAATAGCATTTTAGGCAGTTCAAAATGGAAATTATCAGCCTACAAACCTAAGCTACTAAATGCATCAGATATAGCCTGTAGTGTCTTTTCAATGATGCCGTAAAGACATGCAAATACCGCCATGTAGGCTGTATTCACTAGAATCACTACTCACTATGCATTGGAAAAACGAGAATCAGTGATATTGCTTGTAAAGTAAAAGTTTCTGTTGTGTCATACCAGACATAAAAGGAAGCAAAGCAACATAAACATCACACAATAAATTAACTGAAGTATGAAAACACCTAAACACATTAGCTGTCTCATACCAACCAAACAACTCTATTCATACTTCCATCACAAACTCCTAAGACAAAAACAAAACCACCAAATTATGCTTAAGAAAAACTAATCAGATTCTTCAACACCTAAGATGCAGGGAGAAGAGAGAGATGGAGAGCTTATCATCAAGCAATATGAAACTATCAAACTTTTTCTCATGAAAATTAAAGTACATAATCTAAACGGTTGAACAGTTTTTGGCCTAGTTTTTTTACTGTTTGATGGGGCTAGAAAGTAAAAAAAGAAATATGGTAAAAGTTTTTAATGAATTGTTCAACATGATAATAGCCAAAAAAGGAAAACGAATTCTAGCAGCATCGCATTATAATTCTCAAAACCCTTCTCATTTAGATACATCAGTACTCAGACAAAAGATAAAAACTATCAAAGTTACTTCTAGGTTGATCTACATGATAGAACAAGCATTTGGATTATCATCACTAAACATGGTAGTGTACTGGTTGTCTTCATGCCTGGCCATATTGCTGGTAGCAGTAGAAGTAATCTCAACATTTCTAACGAAACCAGGTGGAGCTTTTTTGTCATAAGTTTTAGCAGCATAAGGATGAAGCACAAGATTGTAAGGAACATATGGCCAAATCTCAACTGCCTTTCCTGTTGATTTTGCTTTTTTCACAACCTTACTTGCTTCAACATACCCTGTTACTGTCACTTTGCTTTGCTTCCTGTTGATATCCACAGATTTCACTCCTGAAAACAACAAGAAAATCACATTTTTAAGCTTCAACTCACAACCCATTTCAAAACAACACAGCAAAAGACCAAGTAAAGAGAGAGAACATACCACTCATGGAAGAAAGAGCATTCTTAACTTTCATTTCACATCCATCACAATCCATTTTGATCTTGAGCTCAACAGTTTGCATTTGCTTTCTTCTCTTGTGTTTCTGAGTACTACTAATTAAATCAGACAAGTATTCCATTGTTCCACTTACACCCATCTTTTGTTTTTGAAAAATAACTCTTTCTAGTGCAGAAGTTGTAAGGAAAGAAAGGGTGAAAAGAACATGCAAGAAGAAAGTTTGAAAGAGAAGATGTGTTCAGAGCCTTTGATGAGAAAGGAAGAGTGACCAAGGATGAATATATAAGCAAAGACGGCTAGAGCCTAGAGAGGGAGAAAGAGGTGATTTTTTTATTACACAAAAGTTAGAAAGGAAATTTCCTGGCACATACATACTATGGACCATGGCCGTCAAAGCCACAGCTATGTATTACTGCTTGGTTAAGACTCTTTAGTCTTTATTTCCTGAGGCTGAGATGCCTTAATGCATATAAAACACTTTCAAGTGAAACTAAAGATGAGAGAAAGCAAGAAAAAGATAATGGACCCCTACTACTAAAAGGAAAACAAACACCAACCCAAGTTAGAAAAGTTGATTGTGTAGACACGATGGATGATTACTAATCTTGGTTACGAGTACAACAAAGGGTTCAATACTTAAATCTAGAAATCACTTGTATTAGTGTACTAACCAAAGGCCTAAGTTATGGTTTTAGTTTTTTTACTACCTGTCTATTCAGTCACTGTACTGGAAGTACTAAGCTAACAGTTATGACCAATAATGAGTTGTAGAAAACATTTTTTTTTACTGTCTGATCAATTTGACCCTGTTAAAGGGTGGAGGACCATCTGGTTCCAGATGCTTAAAATGGATATAAAGCAGTCTTGCTTAAGGGTGATTTTGTGTGTAAACATGGATGATCAGAAGCTTTTTTACTTTGGGGTGCAAGAAAGCTAGTATTGTACTACAGTAAAATGACTCCATTTTGAAAGTGACCTGATAGTTAAACTTAAGGCGAGTTTGGCATTGCGGTGAGTTTTATAAAAGTGATTTTCTGTTGTGCTGTGCTGTGCGTTGCTGTGCTGTGCTGTGAAAATAAAGCAGTAGGACGTTTGGTAAATTATAATGTAGAAAGTGCTGCCTGACTAACAAACTGTAAATTCTGTTTGGTAAATTGTAATATAAAAGTGTTGATGATGTAGTTAATGACGGAAATAGACATGCTTTAATTTTTTTTAAGAAAGATACAATATAATTATAATAAATTGTATTTTTAATTCCAAAATATTTAAATAAATATAAATGGTGATTATCTTATTTTTAAAGAAAAAAGAGTGAAAAAATTGAAATAGGGAATATAATAATATGTGCACAATATTCAAGGGTAAAATTTGTCATTTTAGTAAAATAACAAGGCTAAAATGGATAATAACTAATTAAAATTAGGTGGGTCCACAGCTTCTGCTTTTACTGCTTTTAAAAGCTACTCCTGGGTAGCTTTTAAAAGCAGGCTAAAATGAAAGTGCTTTTCTCCAAAAGCACTTTGAATTTTTTTTTTACCAAACACAATTTTTACCAAAAATTGGTTACAAGTTTGTTACAAAGTGCTTTTGGTGGAAAAAAATCAATCCCAAACGGGGCTTTAAATTAGTAGGTCTACTAGCTCCTAGTCCAATGCTAGAGTAACAACACGCGATAGATGAGGTTTTGCTTAAATATTGAAAATGATAGAAAACTCGCCGAGTTTTGAGGTGGCACCTGCTGTGTTAGCTCTCATATTATTTCGAGGGACACGTTGATAAGGACAGAGAAAGTCATTAAAAATTTCTTTTTTTCTTCTTTCTTGCTTCCTTATCTCTCTGGCATAACATCTTCTTCCACCTTGTACAGAGAAAATAGAAGAAACTCTAAAGAAAAACTCCAATTTCTTTTCAACAAAATTCTCACCAAAACCATATAGTACTACAAAAACTTATCCACGAATTACAAAGAAATTTAACATTTGGTTCTTCTTCTTCTCAAAAAATGAATGGCTGATTTTCATTATTAATTTTTTTAGAGATCCAAAAGAGGAAATTCAATTTCCAAAATATTTTTTTGAGCATCAGAATTACATTTGACTTTTGAGTCTTCACAAGAGAAACTTCATCTATTCTGTATCAAACGTCATTTTTTAAACCAAAAACTTGGAAGCCTGTAGTTACATCAAAAGATAGTTACAATGCATAATCCTCAAATTTTGTCTAAATCTAGGATTTTAGGGTTCTTTTGTGGTGTAATGGAAATAATGTTGTTATGCTACGGTAGAAGATGTTGAATGAAAGATGGAAAGCAGAGAAAAACATGGCTACTGATTTTGGTCAAAGGGAAATAACTTCTCTGTTTATTTCTCTCTCCTTAAAGTTAATACCTGGATTGTAAAAATGACTCATCACAACGCTACCTCGGGACTCCACCTCAGAATGCGATTAAGGGGCGAGGTGCCTATCACGATTGCTTAAGGCCGGTTCCAATGGAACCCTTCAAATCATCCCTTTTGCAATCCAACGTGGCCTAGCAAACCAATTTTTGGGCAGTGGGTGTCGACAGAAATTCTGTCGAGGTCGACAGAAAAAATGTCTGTCGATGGAAAAACTGTCGACCTCGACAGAATTTCTGTCGACAGATACTTTTTCTGTCGACCTCGACAGAATTTCTGTCGACATATACTTTTCTGTCGTCGGATATTTTTTCCTGGCATAGTAAACCAATTTTCGGGCATTGGGTGGCGACAAAAGAAGTATATATCGACAGAAATTTTGTCGAGGTCGACAGAAAAAGTGTCTATCGACAGAATTTCTGTCGAGGTCGACAAAAAAAATGTCTGTCGACAGAATTTCTGTCGAAAAAATCTGTCGACAGAATTTCTGTCGAAAAAATCTGTCGACAGAATTTCTGTCGACGACACTAAAACTGTCTCACGTTGCAAAGTTGCAAATTTGCAACTTTGCAACGTCAAAACCCTTGTTTGCTAGGTCCATAGCCGGCCAAAATAGCCAAAATTTGTGTTATATGTGTCCCATAGGAAGGGGCCTAAATATCTTCATGACATCATGTTTCTCTTTTAATATCTTTACTTGTAACCATTGGTAAAGTTACAGAGTGCCTGAGTGGCATTCATAGCCAGTGGAGCAGGTACAAAATGTGGGTCCTTTTACAATTGAGGTGCCTTCTTATGGTGGGTGGCAATTTGTGAGTTGTTTTAGGTTCTGCTTTGATTGGTTTGGTAGAAAATTAAAGCAAAGACAGAAAGAAAGACAGAAGAAGGGAAACGCGTTTGGATATTTCCGGTGGCAATTTTTGTGTGGAAGCTGATGTATTTCTAGTTAGGCATAATTCCCAGCAAAATTTTGAATTTTTTTTTGGATGCGAATTTGATTTTGATTAGCAAAATTTTGAATTTGAAGCCTATGGTTCAATTGTTTAAAGGAAGTAGCTAAAAGGTGGGTTTCTTATCGACAACTTTGTTAGAAGGTTTTAACTTTAAACCCTTTCTTTAGTTTATAAAGATTGAGAGCTAAAGAAACCGACCACACATTTGCTTTAGCAACAAATCTTTTGTACAAGACACAAGAAGGGGAGAAAGGAACTAACCAACCTCAGTGTTACTGCCGGTTAAAATGTTACTTGGTAAAAATAACCTAGCTAAATTTGGCCACATGAAAAAATAATTCCGGTGGATACTATGAAGTAAAATCGGAAAACCCCTTATAAAAACCTTTCTCTATTAGTTGCTAATTACATTAAAGTCTAAACAAGATTAATTAGTCTTAATTTTCATATTATAACAAGATTAAAAATGATCAAACATTATCAAACATGAGAATCACCCAAGTTTTTTAACCAAAATCTTGAATCTGAACAACGCACAATCGGTATATATATATATAGACACTTAAACCGATTATGCTTGGGTTCTCAAACAATCGGTATATATTATTACCCAAATAAGCCGATCATTGTTAATCTACCCAGAAATTTAAACAAAACAATCGGTGTACACATACACATTTATTGGCCGATAGACTTTCAAGGTAAAAGTTCTTGAAAAATAATCGGTGTAAATTAATGAACATAAAGG
>JAJJMA010338991.1:0-27613 GCA_023529015.1 Papaver nudicaule
AGTCAGAGTGGTCAGTTGATTGAGTCTCTACTCTAGAGTTTATGAATGAACCATATAAAAATCCTCTAATGTTACTTACAAATATGTTCTGGTAAAAATTGCTCCCATGTTGCAAAAAATCAAAATAATAAAATGCTTAACTGAAAAACCTAAACAAAGACAAAGCAATGACTTCGTTTTTATATAGGACTATAAGTGCCTGATTTTTTTTGGGGACTGCGATGTTTTAATAGGGACTGTGGTGAGTAAAATAAAATAAGGTTATAGAGAAATAATATGAAGCTACCCACTAGTAAAATAAATAATTTTTATTATTTAATTAATAAAAAAAAATTCTTAAATTAAATTAATGTTTTTTTTTTAAATTAATGTTTTATTATTATTATTATTTAACTTTCATTAGATTAGATTGACTTTATACATAGATTGTGAGTTAAGTTTCAATTTCTTTTTGTTGTGAGAGGGAAGAAGGAGAGGTTTTGGGGGGAAAACTAGGGTTTTTGTGAAATGAGTGATATGGATGATATAAGTGATTCATGTCCTCAAATTCAAGTGTGTGAAACTTCATATGATCAATCACTCTTTAGTAATACCACCGATGAAGCGGAATTGGAGCATTTGCATGATTCTTCTCGACATTTTGACGAAGAACAACGAGCTCTTGATTATGAAGATTATGAAGACCATCTTGAGCCAAACCAAGACAAAAACTACTCAAACGAAGAAGCTATAGCTGAAAATAGTGAGGTATGTGTCTACGGAAGTGCTGTTTGTTGGATAAATTCGTCGAATCTACAAAAACATGGAGATGGAAAAACCAGAGTCGTCATCGTTCATGGTGACAACGATAACGACTTTCCCTGTTAAAAGGTGGAAACTTTATGAAAGTCGTAATTGTTGTATGGAGGAAAACAATGACGACTTTCTCCTTGGGCCAATTCATTAGTCTCATGAAAGTCGTCATGTCTTGTATGCCTAAACGATGACGACTTGGTCCAGTGAAAAACCACCCCTTTGTCCTAATTTTGCCATAAATCGTTAGTTTATCCTTTGAAAAACAATGACGATTTTCTGGAGCATCATAAAATCGTCATTCATTTAATTGAAAGACTATGACGATTTTCTGAACTGAAACTACAAATTTTATGTTTTGTTTCTAGGTCATTGACGCGGCATAAATCGAGGATCAACCTGAAGCCATCAAAATTAAAGGCCCTGTGTAGATGGTGAAAAAATGAGAGAGGGGTAAGATTGTAAAAACACTCTCTAAATAGGCCTAAACTTAAAGGCAATTGCCTATTCAGGCACATCTCCATAGCTCAGAATGCAACCCGTTCTACGAGCTGAATAAACTCTCTATAAGTTCTCTCTTATAACCCCCGGTGGAGAGGATGATATCATAGTGCAATACTGATAATCTCACCAACACATTAAACCCATTAATCTGCTTCATGTCGACATCGCCTCGAATTCCTCGGCATCAGAACCAGATCACTATATGGTACATGGTGAAGAGTTAACAGAGACGCATCCTCACGGTTTTCCTTTTTATACGACTCAACATTCGAGTCTTAATGAAAACCTCAAGAATATCGAAGTTCTAGGCCTGTCCAGAACTCCCTGAGAGGCATACAACAGCCTAAACAGGCTTAAATAGACCTCATCCCAAATTCAGGATGGTCTAAGATACCATGGATAAACACGCCATGACTTCAAGTATGTTGTAGCGTAAACATGCACACCATAACCAAGCATAGCCAGCACGCACCAGCTGCAACAAAGTCGACCTTGGCCAGATGCCAAAATAATAACGCCACATAGCATGGCACCACGAACCATGAGTTCACGAGAAATTAGCCCTGGCCAAAGGCCAAGGCCGTGGCGCCATAAGCCATGGAGCCATGATAACAGAGCTAGCGCTAAAAGCGCTTTAGAAATTAGCCCTGGCCAAAGGCCAATGCCGTGGCGTCATGAGCCATGGCGCCATGATAACAGGTTAGCGCTAAAGCGCTTTGGAGTCTGCCTTGCCAAAGGCCAAGGCCGTAGCCTCTTGGGCTATGGCGCCACAAGCCAATGGCGCCATGAATTCCTGGCCTTGGCCAAATAGCCAAAGCCACTCCTATACTCGTGTCCTGGAGACACCACACTCTTGTTGGTCATGACAGTTAGTCATACGACTCTGCTCAACTCAGCCCAACTACGCAATATCTGCGTATCACTCGAGACATCAAAGAATCACACGGGGGGATAACTTTAGGGGTATTGGTCTGGCGGTCTACGGCAGTTGAAAGAAACTGATGGAGATAGTGGACAGTTACGAGAAGATGGCGCGAGTGGACATGTTCTACACAACTCAGGCAGTTACGGAAACCAACCCATGTCCTCCACTCCTCCACTCTTCCACGACTTCCACCTTCTCTGTCGAGAGATCAGGGTGAGTTCAAAACTATAAATAGAGGCCTCTTCTATCTTCCAAGGCAAGAAGAACAAGATCATCCAGAAACAACCAGACATTCAGAACACATGAATGAACCAGAGCCTCAGAGTAAACACGCCTGAGCAACCAACACACTTCTAGACTCGGAGATTTCCAGTCACCTTCACGACGGAAATCTTGAACTCTTACACCCAAAACACATCCTCAACCTGATCTCAAGTTTCTTCGATGTTTCCCTCTAGATCAACCTCTATCCTCTCTGTGACCGAAGCAAGACGTGAACGGCCATTGACTTGGTTTAGGCTCGTCTTGTTCGACTTTGATCTCGAACACTACGAAAGTACCCTGAGACGGTGCATTGTTTTTCCAGGAAAACAGTTGGCGACCACAGTGGGAGATCATTCTCTCGGTTCCAGAAGATTTTCTCAAAGATGGTTGAGCTTAGGTCGGGATCAGATACCAAAACCCCCAACTCTTCAACTGACGGTGCTGTAGCCTCTAATGCATCACCTACCAACCCACCTACATCCAGCAATACTCCCAATATACCTGTTACCCAAGAAAATCCCCCTTCAACACCTGTCATCTCGGCTATACCCATCACCCCAATAACTCCTAACGCTCCAACCCAAACCTATGAGAAGAACCCTTCCTCCAAGACTAAGGTTGGCGCTACCACTGAGAAAGGAAAAGGAGTGTCAGGAGCACTGACTATAGATGAGTTGGCCAAACGCCAAGATACCCTCGCGGAAAGCCAAGTCAAGATGTTCGACACGCAACTAGGAATCCTGGATTATCTCAAAACTCTAACTTCGAAGCTGTCAAGTTCACCAGTCAAGGAGACCCCTGACGCTGCTGCTAAATGTGCCCGCTCGACCGTTATCCACATTCAATATGACGAAGCGCCTTCTCTCCCAGAAGAATCTCGCCAAAGAAGAGGACCATTATCCCGCTATGTCACGGCAGACGACTTGGAAAAGCTGCTACGAAGTCGAGAAAGAGATATGGCGCCACCTATCCACCAACACCAGCCACCGTACCCGCACAAGGTCCAGAGGATTGCCCTCCCCAAAGGATATATATCGCCCATGTTCTCCGTGTATGACGGAACTGGGAATGCACGTGAGCACATCTCACGATTTCTGGAATCCCTGGGGGAACACGAGTACAACCATGTCTTGAGACTCATATAATTCTCTAAGTCTCTCACTGGAAGAGCCTATACCTGGTACAATAATCTTGCTCCGAACAGTATTGGAACCTGGGGCGAGATGGTGAGTGCGTTCTACCGCAAGTACTTCTTCGTGTCTGGACAGATAACACTATCCGATCTCGGCAGAATGTTCCAGAGGCCTAGCGAACACCCGAACGACTACGTCAAGAGATTCATAATTCAAGCCCTTGATTGCCACGATCCGAACGTCACGGAACAGCAGTTGGTGGAGTTCTGCATCAACGGAATGATTCCTGTATACCGAGCCCTCTTGGAGAACCTCCGCTTCCAGACCTTCTCCGAACTCCATGAAGCTGCGAAGAGGTCCGCCACCACTGCACCCGCCCTGTTAGAAAGGACCAAACCCTTTAGGAGCGAAGAGACCCGGGCCACTCGCGGCGATAGGAGGCTGATCAATAAGCAATACAACAACAACTTACCATCCATGAGCGTTATCAGTGAAGGAGGGAAGAGGAAAGACCCCGTCATGGAAGCGACGCATCCAAAACGTACTAATTCAACTCCAGAGACCCCGAGCAAGAACATGAACCAAGGAGGGCGCAACAACAGGAGATGCGGAGGCAAAAAGCCAGACCAGAGATAACAGACTACCCATTCCCCATGGAGGAGGTAGCAAGCCCAAGGTACTGTCGCTATCACCGAGTCGCTACTCACCTTACCAAGGACTGCTTTACCCTTAAGCGAATTTTCCAAGCCAAGGTAGAGTCCGGGGAATTACACCTAGGAAACGAAGGGGTATACCATGATCCTCTACCAGTTCGAGCATTCACCCTCCCTGAGGAACCGGTGAACAAAATAGTGGAGGAGATAATGTACCAACTATGCGAGACTCTCTGTCTCTCGAAACCACAGCGGAAAGACATGTTCGCAACGCTCAATATGGTAGTGTCGGGAAAACGCCTACCCTTCAAGGAAATCAAAGAACGGACGATGCCCGAGCAGGAGAAGCCAACAGAAGGACAAGGCTGGGGACTCCTCACAACCGCCCGCCTCTCTCATGCTGAATTATCGAAGACACTCATCGACCCGGGATCTCCAGTGAACATCATTTCGGTCAAGACTCTCAAGTCCGCTAACATCCCTCGCAGCAGAGCTATTCATGCCCCTACCATCATCAAAGGTCCCGACGGGGCCGAAGTACGCACTTGCGGGTGGATCGATCTTCCCGTTGAAATCGCCACAATCCCAACCATGGCGGAGTTTCACATTGTTAAGGGAGTCGTCGAGAGCGACATGGTGCTGGGACGTCCATGGATCTACAACAACCAAGAGACACTTCCTCTAGAGTTCATGGAGCGGTTTGTACAAAAGAGCAGCGTCACCGAGGCAGTAGTCACGCCTGCAGAACCCAAGGGAGTCAATGAGGACCCCCTTTACCACGAAGGTACTTCGTCCACCCCTCTTTTATATGATAGCCCATATTCACCGAGCTACTGGGGACTCACCACGAGGAGAACCGTTCAAGGGGAAAACCCTGGAAAACCCACAGTAGATGTCGGCACAACTATAAGAATCTTCATCAAAGCCCTTCAGGAATCCGGAATTGTACGTGACAAGCCGTACAATGTTAAGATCCTAGGAGAAGGCGAACTCATCCCCCACAACATACCACCGAAATTTTTAGAGACTATCCCAGACTTCAAAGAGTACGTGGAACTGTTCAACCTCAAACAAGAGGTAGGAGAGAGCGCGGTTGCATATGTGGAAGGTTTCGCAAGAAAGCGAAAGAGCTTCTGCCTAACCATGATTCACTCCACGCCACATTGGCTGCGGGATTGAACTCAGTTTAGCAAGGTTTCACCAAAAACCTAAAGAGGAAGACACTAAGCCTCCTGTTTATTGTATTTGCATTCCTCCTATTCGGGAGACGAACCCCCTGGGCATTCTCATCCGAGGTCGATTCCTCCTGGCGCCTCGAACCGAAACCATGCCGTCCGACTGGGGACTCGGGGCAGAGCGCACCTTTAGAGATTGCGCAACTATATGGCTAGCCATGATTCGAACGTCGTAGTGGGAGAGTTTCTTTTTCATAGGATTGGGGTTGTACTTCAAAAAGGGATTGGAGCCCAGCTTGTTGCTAGGCTTCCGTCTAAATCTTGTAATCCAGTTGATTCTGATTCAGATTCAGATTAATAATAATTAAAAAAAAAAAAAAAAAGAACAGTTGAACCACCATACATGGACGGGAGCAACAGGAGCACCTTGACCTCCCCCGCTGACGAAGCTATGGAGGACTTTGAGAGTACCATTCCAAAACTCGTGGTACTCAGGAGTTATCCTCGTTGGTCTGTAACGGAAGACGAAGGGGGAACGACGACCGAGATGTAGTGATACGTCGAGCGAAGACCGCAATTCAACCACAGAAGGCGCGAGAAGTAACCTCTTGGGAACATCTTGATCGAAACCCGTAACTCTCGCCGCTCGATCAACATTGTAAGGCATTACCACCTCTTCCCCGTAAAAGTAACCAAGGATATAACCAGGAGTGATGTTGTTGATGAAGATGGCCTGCCCCATAGTAAGACCACTCGACTCTCGGGGTCCCGATTGTAACTCAACACCAGGATCCTCTGTGAAAGTTATGGGTTGTACGATATCAGAGGAAGAATTAGTATACCACGGGCGGAAGTTGACATTCCTCTCATCATCTAACAAGTCCCCTAACTCCGGGGAAGGAATGGGCAACTTGTTATTCCACTGCAAGATTCGAGGGCTCCCCTTTAGTGCCTTACCTAAAGAAGGCCCCTTTCTGGGTCTATGAGGTGTGAAATGCTCCCACAAGATCGCCTGGAAAAATGAGGGGTTTACGTAGGTACTAACCCTATCGACACCAGGCACCGACATGTCCCGGACAAAAGCATCGAACTGGGCATAATGAGAACCAAGAAACAAGCTGCCAATGGGCAGGCTCCGACCGTGAGCTAGGAGAACAGCAAGAGGGACGACATGAGGCTTCAAGGTACCAAGAAGGGCATCAGCAAAAATATTCTTAGACAACCTGAGTACCAGGAACGCGGCAATACAAAGGGTGCTCTCGGGAATGCCTCCATTGGGACTTGCGCCACCCACATACCAATGGTCAGTCCACTCTATGTAATTTTCGCTCGAGTAAGCTTTGGGTACCTGCAGTTCTCGGATCTTCCTGGTCAATACCTCGATTATTGCACTCTGAGCTGGAGAATAGCTGTCTGGGAGGTTCCCTAACATTGGAAGATGGTATAAAGAAGCCACCGCCTCTAAAGAAATGGTGAACTCACCCCAACTCGTCACGAAAGTCTTTGTTGCCCTGCACCAACTAAGAAGGAAAGTAACAATGGCACCGGAGTCCTTATATATCCTCAAGTTCCTAGATGCCCTCACCGCATAAAAAACTCCTGATCGCTCCAGAATTGGCCTGACCTTCTCGTTAGTCAACATGAAGTCATACCAAGCACCACATAGTGGCACGGGGAATTGAGGAACTCTGAAGTCAACAGGCGCACCATCGAGCGCCTTGGATTCCATGCAAAACCTGATTGTCTTCCTCGGCATCAGAACCAGATCACTATATGGTACATGGTGAAGTGTTAACAGAGACGCATCCTCATGGATTTTCTCTTTATACGACTCAACATGGAGTCTTAATGAAAACCTCAGGAATATCGAAGTTCTAGGCCTGTCCAGAACTCCCTGAGAGGCATACAACAACCTAAACAGGCTTAAACAGACCTCATCCCAAATTCAGGATGGTCTAAGATACCATGGATAAACACGCCATGACTTCAAGTATGTTGTAGCGTAAACACGCACACCATAACCAAGCATAGCCAGCACGCACTAGCTGCAACAAAGTCGACCTTGGCCAGATGCCAAAGTAATAGCGCCACATAGCATGGCACCACAAAGCATGAGTTCACGAGAAATTAGCCTTGGCCAAAGGCCAAGGCCGTGGCGCCATGATAACAGAGCTAGCTCTAAAAGTGCTTTAGAAATTAGCCTTGGCCAAAGGCCAAGGCCGTAGCATCTTGGGCTATGGCGCCATGAATTCCTGGCCTTGTCCAAATAGCCAAAGCCACTCTTATACTCGTGTCCTGGAGACACCACACTCTCGTTGGTCATGACAGTTAGTCATACTACTCTACTCAACTCAGCCCAACTACGCAATATATGCGTATCACTCGAGACATCAAGGCATCACACGGGGGGATAACTTTAGGGGTATTGGTCTGGCGGTCTACGACAGTTGAAAGAAACTGATGGAGATAGTGGACAATTACGAGAAGATGGCGCGAGTGGACATGTTCTACACAACTCAGGCAGTTACGGAAACCAACCCATGTCCTCCACTCCTCCACTCTTCCACGACTTCCACCTTCTCTGTCGAGAGATCAGGGTGAGTTCAAAACTATAAATAGAGGCCTCCTCTATCTTCCAATGCAAGAAGAAGAAGATCATCCAGAAACAACCAGACATTCAGAACACCTGAATGAACCAGAGCCTCAGAGTAAACACGCCTGAGCAACCAACACACTTCTAGCCTTGGAGATTTCCGGTCACCTTCACGACGGAAATCTTGAACTCTTACACCCAAAACACATCCTCAACCTGATCTTAAGTTTATTCGTTGTTTCCCTCCCTAGATCAACCTCTATCCTCTCTGTGACCGAAGCAAGACGTGAACGGCCATTGATTTGGTTTAGGCTCGTCTTGTTCGACTTTGATCTCGAACACTACAAAAGTTCTCAGAGACGGTGCATTGTTTTTCTAGGTAAAAACACCCTGATACTTCATACCACTACATTACTGATTTGGTATGTTTTCATCCTTGTATTGGTTTATGTTTAATGTTATACAAATTGGTTTACTAAGTTTTCTAATTTGCACAATGTAACATGGGCCGATAAGGATGAGGCTAAGCATTGGGCTATTGAAAAGGAAAAAGAAATCAATTGTGTTGTTCTTCAAAATGGGCAAGTGACTAAGACAAGATTTGAAATGATATGCGAGAGGGGAGGTGTATATAAAAGTCACAAGGCAAAGGATTATGTGTATGAGAAGAAGTCATCTAGAAAGAAATACAAGTGCGTCTCACACAAGTGTGGTTGCCCATTCAAGATGGTATTCAACAAGAATGAAGATGGTAGATTTAAATTGAAGAGTGTGGTTTGCGGTTGGCACAACCATGAGGATCCCGAAACCCTTATTGGAAGTAGACCACTCAAGATCCTCAATACGATTAAACAAAGGTTTATGGGTTGTTAGGATATTGTCCGGTCAAACCCACTAGCGTTGGTATGTCAAGCTAGTTGTCAGTTTTAGGTGTCAAAACTCAATTCTTGATTTAGCCTACTAGAGTTTAGATTTCGGAATTGGGATATAGACAAAGTAGTAGAGACCTTGAAGACGAAGACTGTGAAGACAAAGAAGATATCAATTATTCTTCATCGACAAAAGGTTAGTAGGAGTTATGACTTTATGGAAATTCTTCTATTCTACTTTCTCTATTCTTTTGAAATATAGTCGACTACTTTAGTAGTGATAATAGCGATTGAGATCGTATTCTTGTCTAACGTGCCCTTGTGTCATGACCAGTGTTTGTTCCCACAAATACTGTGAGTACAAGAATGAATGAGATAGATTCGGTGCCATGTGTCCATTACAATGGTTTGCTTGCAAATCGTTAGTTGGAGATGGATGAATCTAAAGGAGTACTCTTGAGCAAAGAGTCCATGGATTACAGCTGAGGACATACACACGTCTAAGTCCTGGTAAGCCCAGAACTTCCAGCGGAATCCAGAGTTGACGAAATCTGACAGGCGGACGGTTCACGAACCGGTTCGCAAACCAGAAACTCGGATTTCTTCTGAGTTCCAAAGTGACTGAACATTTCGCGAACCTGTACGCGAATCCAATGTTGGTTACTTTGCTGGTGTCGGATTTAGTGGATATTCTTTCAGAATTTCACTTGAGTCAAACTCTAAACTTCTTTATCTCTTAGGTGGACTTGTATATCACATAAATATCTTTTGTGGTCCATCTAACGATCCTCAATGAGTCAATAAGATAAAGATTATCTCAGGTCTGTTGGATTCTATCTTGAAGTGTTTTTGAGCTAACAAAACACTTGCCAGATAATGATAAAAAGAATTCCAATTGAGATTAATCTCTATTACTTGGTTGGCAAGTTTAGGGTTTCCTTAACTTGTGGGACAAGTAATTGATTGCTTTATTCCAAAGCAACCTATCTTATTGAGTGCTATAAATAGAGGTGTCTACGGACAAATACCGCAAGCATCAAGCATACGTGAAGGTCCTTAGGGAAGGTAACGTAAATTCTTTTCATTTCGGTGAACGCTTGTTGTGGTATAGTCATCCTCTATAGGTTGCAGCTCCTCTGGGAACTCCCTACGACTTTAAAAGACTTCTCTTGAGGGTTGGGAAGCACAGGTAGGAGATTGAGACCATATTTGGTTAAAATCGGATTAACCTGTGACCTTGGTAACCTGATCACGTTCTTGTCTATTCCATAGTCCGTCTCTTCTGCTATACGGCTATTCAAGAACTGATACGTTACACACAAGGTTGAAAGGTATCAACGCACGGTTGCACTCGGTGTTGTAAGACCTAGTTAGCTCCAGTTATACAAGTTTCTTAAGTGATTCTTCGTGTATAACTGAGGTAGAGACAAGTTGGGCATAGCTTACTCGGTTTGCTTGTCAGCCCTGATTTGTGAAGTAGATTTCTGTATGACCTGGATTTAACAATCCGAAGGAAGTCAACTTGTGTGTGGTAAACTGATAGAGGACAGTTAGGCCATACGTCAACAATTAGGTTGCAAAGCCAGTATTGCTGACACAAGCCTTTGACATCGGTCAAAGCAACTCCTAGGCCTATAAAGGACGTCAGCTGGGGGAATCAAGTGCGTGACGATCTGTGGGGGATCTAGAGACGTAAGGAGTGCGAATGTAGCCAATTCGCTTGGAGGGCTTGAGTTGGTCTCTGCTACATCCCAGACCGAAGTCTTATAGTAGGCTAGTGTTTATAGTCAGTTTGTACTGGGCGGTGTTCAATCTGGACGAGGTCCCGAGGTTTTTCTGCAAGGCAGTTTCCTCGTTAAAAAAATCTCTGGTGTCTTGTGTGCTTTTACTTTCCGCATTATATCTCTGATTATATAATTAAAGCACCAAGTAGTACATTATCCAATAACTGTAGAGTTTAACTCCAAAGTCCCAACTTTGTCGAGTTGATCCCCAAGATCACAACTCCAGTTATTAGAGTTTGGATATTGATTTTTGAGATCGTCCAAACTTAAGCCATAAGACTCACGAGCCAAACGAAAAGTTGGTAGTATTTCGGTACCCCTCCTTTTTCAAGGGTAACTTGTCTTCAATATCTAATATTTACTCGGTTCAAACAACTTTGAAGAAGAAGGATGGGATGGAAGATTGATTATGCAACAATCCGCGTGGTTAGCTACTCAACAAAATTACGTGTTTCTAACAAAGGAACTTCCGAACGAACATGTCACACATATTTTTCTTGCACATCCGAAAATGGTTCAATTGGCGCAGAGCTTCTACCCCGTTTTGATGATGGACTGTACCTACAAAACCAACAGGTATAACATGCCGTTGTTAAATATTGTGGGTCATACTTCGGATAAGCAACGTTTTACCGTGGCTTGGTGTTTTATGGAACACGAAACTGAATTGGACTATATTTGGGCGCTAGAATAAGTGAGATTGATGTACCGAGATAAAGAAACCCCAAGTATCATCATCACCGATAGAGATCTTGCTTTGATGAAAGCCGTTAAAGAAGTTTTCCCCGAAGCTCAAAATTTTCTTTGTACATGGCACATCAAAGAGAATGTCATGGCCAAAACGAAGAAACATTTCCTAAAACCAAAGGCTCCGAAGGGTTGTGAGCGTTCGGAGGAGGAAGATAAGCATAGGAGTAAATTGTCAAAAGATGAACTCAAGGAGGAGAAGAAGAAAGAACATGAAAAGTACAAAGAGGATGGGGAGATATTTAAAAATTTTATGAAAGGGTGGGATGGCTTGGTTCATTCGATGACAATAGAAGAGTATAATTCTAAGTATAAGAAATGGGTTGATGAGTGGAGCCCCAAATATAAGAAAGCGGTTGACTATTGCATAGATTCATGGTTATGAGAGCACCATCAAAAATTTGTGTATGCATGACCTACAAATATAAGCACTTTCAAAACGAAGCTACAAGTATGGCGGAGGGAGCTCATGGTGGTTTGAAGAAAATCCTACAAGTGAGTAATAATGGGGTTGTCTCCGTGCAACAAGCTATCCACGAGTACACCGAAAACGACATCCTTAAGATTGAGAAGCAAATGGAGAGAAGTAAGACCGAGTTTTTACTTACATATTTGAATGATAAAGAACTTCTTAGAGGTATAACCTACTATGTGTCACATTGGGCAATAAGATGGATGATGGAGGAACTAGAATACTTTAAGAAGAACAAGAATAATCCTAGCGAGCAAGTTTGTAGATGTAGGACCATGGAGGCTATTGGTCTTCCATGCCGTCATCTTCTTGGTAAGTATCTTTCTATGGGAATGATTCCGATTGAGGTTATTCATCCATTTTGGAGGCATCTTTCATTTATTCCAAGGCCTTCGGATGGCGATGACGAATCGTGGTTGGACACCGAACTATATCAACAAATAGTTGAGATATACCCCTCATTGAATCGGCCTCAGAGAAAAATATTGAAGGATGAAATATTGCCATCCATTCGGCGACATTTGAAGTTGAGTAAAGAACCAATCAAGCAAAAACCCCCGGGTAGGCCAAGCACCGCAACTTCAATGGCTCAAATAAGGAAATAAACGAAGCACGCAATGAGTTGTGTGAGAGACCCTACGCTTAATGAGCATGTCCAAGCCGAATACGATGCGGGAGAGAATCCGGTTGTTCTAAAGAAAAGGGGTCACCCTAGCAAGGATATAACCGAATCAATTCAAGTAACAAAACGACAAGTGAAGCCAAATGATCCATTGCAAGAGAGTGTAGGAAGTGCAAGCTCGGTTGTTGAGCCATTGGGTGTGTCGCAACAAAGTCAATCAAGCGGACCAACCAAGATAGAAAGGTACATGAAACAACTTCCTTTCCTCATTAGATTTCGTATATCCACGGACGACGTACCGGGGGATAGCCATTGTGGTTACCACGTTGCTTGTGAACAATTGGGACATTTTGATGAGGCGGATGCGGAAGGCATCACCCAAGTTGAATATGTAAGAAAGAGGATGGCCGCCCAATTACTAAAGCGTTAAACAAGCGGGCCGCCTCCGGTACATCCAAGTGTCGCATGAGTTCAATTTGAGTCTTAAGTTCTTCGTTGGTAAACCCTGTCCTTTCTCTGCCTTACAACACAGTGGCTTCAGAAGCTTCTTCAAATGTTCTTTCTGTTATCATGAAACATGATAACAAGTTAAGTGAGTGTGTAGGAGGAATTTTAAAAAGCACAAAAAGATACAAAATACTTACGAATGTCTTATATAAGGTAGATTCGCTATGGGGGCTCTTCTTGCTCTTCTAACCTCTTGTTTGGGCAATGACTTCCGTACGTATAACACGAGAATGCGTGAAGCGATTGTACCAATCCATGTAACTATCAGTCATCTCATATCCAAGCTCCGCGTCATCCCAAAAAACAGTGTCAACCTCCATTTTATGCCTATTGCTCCAATGATCATTATTAGGCTCAGGATCATAGGCCACATCAATATGCTTCTCGCCACTGCTGCAATTACCCCTCACAACTTTGAAGTTTGGTTTCTGATCAGTGTCCTCGGGACTTTCTTGTTGGTACCCAAGTTGTCGTCTTACTCTATGCGGATTGTACATTGTATATCCAAAGGGATGGAACAAAGGACCATAATAGATTTTGGGTCGTTGCCTCTTTCTAGTATTCAAACCAAGCTCTCGGTCTTCTTTGTAAGGGTAAAAAGTTACCTTATCGGCAGGCCACGTGTCCAGTCTCTCTCGGACTTCAAACAACCATTCTATGTCCCCTCTTTTACCCTTTTCCTGGTTTCCTGTGAATATGTACCGGTTTCCTCTCGATTGGCCTCGTTCCCACTTCTCATTCTTTCTCCACTTGGGATGGTGTTTCTGAAAAAGGAGGGGTACCGAAATACTACCAACTTTTCGTTTTGGCTCGTGAGTCTTATGGTTTAAGTCTGGACTATCTCAAAAATCAATATCCAAACTTATAACTGGAGTTGTTAGACCTCGACAAAGAGTACTTTGGAGTCAACTCGACAGTTATGCAATAACGTACTACTTGGTGCTTTAAGTATAAATCAGAGTTATAATGCGGAAAGTAAAAGCACACAAGACACCAGAGATTTTTTAACGAGGAAACTGCCTTGCAGAAAAACCTCGGGACCTCCTCCAGTTTGAACACCGCCCAGTACAAACTGACTACAAACACTAGCCTACTATAAGACTTCGGTATGGGATGTAGCAGAGACCAACTCAAGCCCTCCAAGCGAATTGGCTACTGTCGCCTTCCTTACGTCTCTAGATCCCCCACAGATCGTCACGCACTTGATTCCCCCAGCTGACGTCCGTTACAGGCCTAGGAGTTGCTTTGACCGCTGTCAAAGGCTTGTGTCAGCAATACTGGCTTTTCAACCAAACTGTTGACGTATGGTGTAACTGTCCTCTATCAGTTTACCACACATAAGATGACTTCCTTCGGATTGTTAAATCCAGGTCATACGGAAATCTACTTCTTGAATCGGGGCTGACACGCAAACCAAGTAAGCAATGCCCAATTCAAATCTACCTCAGTTATACACGAAGAACCACTTAAGGAACTTGTATAACTGGAGCTAACTAGGTCTTACAACACCGAGTGCAGCCGTGCGTTGCTACCTTTCCAACCTTGTTGAGTAACGTATTAGTTCTTCAATAGCCGTGTATCAGAAGAGACGGACTTTAGAATAGACAAGAACGTGATCAGGTTACCAAGGTTACAGGTTAATCCGATTTCAACCAAAAATGGTTTCAATCTCCTACCTGTGCTTCCCAACCCTCAAGAGAAGTCTTTATAGTCGTAGGGAGTTCCCAGAGGAGCTGCAACCTATAGAGGATGATTATACCACAACAAGCATTCACCGAAGTGAAAAGAGTTTACGCTACCTTCCCTAAGGACCTTCACGTATGCTTGATGCTTGCGGTATTTTTCCGTAGACACCTCTATTTATAGCACTCATTAAGATAGGTTGCTTTGGAATAAAGCAATCAATTCAGGGACGGAACCAGGATTTTATGTTTGGGGTGGCTAAAAAAAATTACAAAGTGGTGGCATCAATGTAAAAAATTTGCGGCCGAAGGCCGCCCGAATTTTTTTTGCGTTTTTTTGACATTAGATAAATATGAATACACAAATTTATAGATGGCGAAATAACTCGTGCGAAAATGAATACTCTAGTGCCGGCATATGCATATGTTATCAGTCATATGCTTGATAACAGGTATACCGGTGTCGTGGCCGTTGGTATCGCAATAACTAAGTGGTAACCTAGAATCAGAAGGCTAAAAGAAAGAACATTTGTAAAGGTTTTAGAAATAGGACGCTCAACAATGACTCAATTGATGGGCTATTTCTAAGATTGGGGTGGCTAAAAAAAAAATTCTTGGAAATTAGCATGGCCAAGTAGGCCTTTTTTAGATTTTGGGGGTGGCTATAGCCACCCTCAGCACCCCGCCAGTTCCGTCCCTGAATCAATTACTTGTCCCACAAGTTAGGGAAACCTTAAACTTGGCAACCAAGTAATAGAGATTAATCTCAATTGGAATTCTTTTTAGAATTATCTGCCAAGTGTTTTGTTAGCTCAAAAACACTTCAAGATAGAAATCCAATAGACCAGAGATAATCTTATCTTATTGACTCATTGAGGATCGTTAGATGGAACACAAAAGATATTCTGTATAACCAAGTCCATCTAAGAGATAAAGGAGTTTTGGAATTTGACTTAGAGTGAAATTCTAGGAGAATAAATCCGACACCAGGCATAATGACCGAATTCAGGTTCGCGTACTGGTTTGCGAAATGTTCAGCCATTCGAACTCAGAAGAATTCCGAGTTTCTGGTTTGCGAACCGGTTCGGGAACCGTCCGCCTGTCAGATTTCGTCAAATCTGGATTCCGCTGAAAGTACTGGGCTGAGCCAGAACTTAGACGTGATAACGTCCTCAGCTGTGATCCATGGACTCTTTGCTCAAGAGTACTCCTTTAGATTCATCCATATCCAACTAACAGTTTGCAAGCAAACCATTGTACTGGACACATGGCACCGAATCTGTCTCACTTGTACTCACAGTAATTTGTGGGATCAAATACTAGTCATGACACAAGGCCACGTTACACAAGAATACGATCTCAATCGCTATTATCACTACTAAAGTAGTCGACTATTTCGAAAGAATAGAGAAAGTAGAATAGAAGAATATCCATAAAGTCATAACTCCTACTAACCTTTTATCGGTGAAGAATAATTGATGTCTTCTTTGTCTTCACAGTCTTCGTCTTCAAGGTCTCTACTACTTTGTCTATATCCCAATTATGAAATCTAAACTCTTGTAGGCTAAATCAAGAATTGAGTTTTGACACCTAAAACTGACAACTAGCTTGACATACCAACGCTAGTGGGTTTGACTGGACAATGCCCTAACAGTTTCATCAACTCCGGGAAATGATCATATATCCACACCTATAATAGAATCAATGAAACTAGAATCAGAATTTGATTTGATGAGAACTCAACAAAATACACAAACAACCAAGAAATGTTTAATTACCTGGAGTAGAGATAAATTCCCATTAATTTGAGCGGTGTGGGACCTTGAAGCCTTTCTCAACTCTGTGTTCAAGTGTGATACAACGACAGTCGCCCACGAGTACTCAGATACCTCTTCCAAAGGGTGCAATAGCTGGACTAAGTTGGCATTGGCCCTATTTCCTGTTGATGAAGGGAAGATAACAGTTGCTAGGATATACAACAAGTAAGTTGCCGCAGTACCTTTGATCACCTTCTCATCCAAGGGCTCCAGGCCTTTTTTTGCTCTTTCTTTTTCTTTTGCAAGGGTTCCCTGAAATTCTGATCTCAACTTGATTAGATTGAACTCTCTCTTCTTACCGGTTTTTGATCTGACATACTTAGACTCTGTCTCCTCCCGAGTCCACCCAAATAGCCTATTGCATAATTCGGCAAGTCTGTCCCAATCAAGCTTTTTGGTGTAGCCTTGTTTGGTGGATTTTCGTTCAACCGCAAGATCTAGAATCTCTCCAGCATCATCAGGAATGATACACATCTCGCCGAATGTGAAATGCATTGTATCGGTTTCCCCATAGTACCTCTCACAAAACGCTGATATGGTCTCTATGTCATAAGGAATCACCGAATTGTCTAATGCGGGCAACAGACAGGAGTTCTCAACAATAGCTTTCACCCCATCACATTCCAAGTTAAGTGACCACTTAGACTTTATGTTGAAGTAAGACGATTGGCGCCTTAGAAGACGTTGGGCAAATTTGTGATTCTACAAGATTGAGAAAAAACACAAACAAATAAACAAACAAACAAACAAACAAACCAAAATCAAGTACCAAGTGGAGTTTAGATTATTACGAGGGTAGAGTATACTATATGAGCCCATGAGGTTGTGTATCCAAATATAACTTCACCACCATCCGCGGGTACTCCGTAGGGTCCATTCTTCTTCAATAACATCAAATGTTCAGGTGGAATGTGAGCGTCGCGTGGTTTCTTTTATTTCCTTCCACCTTCTTCTTCGGCACCTTCTTCTTCATCACCTTCTTCTTCGTCACCATCTTGGCCATCACCATCCTTGACTACTAAATCATCATTGTTTCCATGTAGATTTTCCTCAACATCTTCAATTTCATTGTCTGGAGAAGATGTCCGCAGAAGACAAATCTTGAGGTGGTTGATCGTCCGAAGAAGACGAATCTTCAGGTGGTTGATCATGACTTGTCCGTTCTTTGATTTGGAAAGGTATTTCGGACGTAGTAACACCACGAAAATCAGCCCCCAAATATTTTTCGCGGCCTTCGCGAGGTGGTCTTGAAGGAGGAGAGATAGCTTTTTCTTTTTTCTTCTCTTTATCCCTGAAATAGAACATATACACAAAATGAAAAAGAAAGTCGTCATAGTTGTGGAGGGTAAAACCCCTCGGGACACGTGTCGTAAATCCAAGAAGTCAAAACTACTCCAGGGGAACCAGCAACGAAGCCTCGGTCCAAACCAAAGAGGAACGAGACAAAACACGACGAGTGAAGACTCGGAAGAAAGGGATTCGGACCGCATCATGAGACCGAAGCCCCAGATCCATCTTCGGAGCATCACCGAAGGAACCGCCTTACTCGACAAGGACTGACACCACCACGATTGAGTCTCTTGTCTTATTAGTTGTAAACCACCCAAGCTCGGCCTATATAAGGCGAGCTTGGAAAACTTTGTAAGGGTGGGATTCTTTTGGGTAAACACCTAAGCGGCGAGAGTGGGATTAGGTCTGTATCTCCTCTGGCTCCTTAGGGTTATAATCCATGTAGTTATAACACTGAAATACATACAAATCTTTATACATTTAGCCTTTGATTATTGTCTTTTGTATATCTTCGGTACTGTTCTTAGGATCTTCGTACCACTGAATCATGTTAAATAATTGTATGTATGAGTAGATCTGATGGCTGTGGTACCTTATATACCTATGCAGATTTTCTACTCGTACAGTTTGGCGCTAGAAACAGGGAATGATTAAAACAACTTAGGGTTTGCCTGTGATTTTTGGGGTTTTCAAATTTTTTGCATATTTTCTTATCTTTGCTAAGGATCTTCAAAAGCTTGTTCTGTAAAAGAAGCTCCAGTACCTTAAGCATCTAAAAGCTACTTTAGGGCTTTAATGTGTTTAAGGGTTTTATGAGCAAATCATCAGATGGTAAGATTATCAACTAGGGATTTCAAAACCTTGGCACCACAAAACCGATTTCGAAAATGGTAGTGGATTTTCGTCACGGATGCATAAAAATGAAAATCAGCTATAAGAAAACGATTATGAAGAAAAATGTGTGTGTAGATTTATTTTAGGGTTTTCAAAATACCTGCTATATTTGGAAATAAACTTGCGTCAAAGGAACCATTGAGAAAGATGATTCTTGCTAAAAGACAAAATATGCAGTTAGGGATATACCTAAAAAGGGCGACTACGACCTGCGACTGATAAAACCGTTGCAGTGCATAGACTTACATGGCCGACACAGTACACTGCAATAGCCGCCTTGGACCTCACGGGTTTTTTGTTTTCTGACAGGTCACAACCAGAATGGCTTCAAAATCGGACCAGGCTCCGAAGCAGCGAATGGTATCCTTGGGACAAGCCGTCAAAATAAAGTCAGCACAAACCGCTCATTGCAATTCAATGATTCATATAAGGGAAAACATCAGCCCAAGAAGCAGCAGCATTGGAGGAACATAAAAGAGACAAAGATGGTAGAGAAATAATAATTGTCACCGAAGCAAGAAAATTCGAGCCTTGGCAGCTAAAACCAATAAAATATTCGGCAGCAGACCTTCCCGAAGACGGCCCAAGTAATAATCCTTTAGTGATCACAATAAGTATAAATAAGAAGACAGTACCAATATTCCACCAGTGGATGTACTATTCGGAATTGCTTACAGGGAATATTTCTACAATATTCTACTGGTGCCCACGGATTACACGATCTACGGATTTAATGGAAGAGCATCAAAACCAAAAGGTGACATCTCGTTACCGGTGTACGTAGCATCGATGGAGTTGAAAACAACATTCTGTGTCCTGGACATAGAATCACCATATAACGCCATCTTGGGCGGCCATGGCTGCATGGGATCTTAGGAGTGCTCTCTACATTACATCAGAAACTCAGATTTCCAACTCCCGAAGGTATAGGAGAAATCCAAGGTGAGATCTCGGAGTCAAAAGCATGCCATGAAAAAGATATCGATCAAAGAAAAAATACGCGGCGCAACCGAAGAGAAAGGTACAGGCAACAAAAGGAGAAAACGATTAGCCAAGAAATTAATCAAATAATACAAGGCAAAAAAGGAGTAATCACGAAGGAAGCGCCGAAGGATCCTAGTGCCATGAATGAAGACACTCCGAACTTTACTCCAACAGAACCCACCGAGGACGTAAACATCGGAACCAACGAAGATCCGAAGATCGTAAAGATCGGAACATTGATGACGAAGGAGCAACGAGACGAACTAAAGGGTTTGCTGAAGGAATATGCTGATGTCTTCGCTTGGAAAATGAGTGAAATGCCAGGAATAGATCCCAGCTTGGCATGTCATCATTTAGATATAAATCCGTCAGTAAGGCCATTCAAGCAGAGACCACGAAAGTTAGCAGACGTATACCAAACAACGGTGGAATCCGAATTAAATAAGATGATTGAAACAGGAATTATAAAAAAAAATACAATACGCAGATTGGCTTTCGAACATGGTCATCGTACCAAAGAAAAACAAAGGAGTGCGCATATGCATCGACTTCAGCAATTTAAACAAGGCGTGCCCCAAGGATCCACATCCCTTACCCAGCATAAACCAAATGGTGGACGCAACAGCCGGCCACGAGCTATTAAGCTTCATGGATGGCTATTCTGGTTACAACCAGAAACATACGACGTTCTTGACTTCCAACGGGATATACTGTTACACCAGAATGCCATTCGGGTTAAAGAACGCCGGTGCCACTTACCAGAAGGCTATGGAGAATATCTTTCGTCCTTGTTTGAAAAAGACCGTCGAAGCTTACGTAGACGACATGCTAGTCAAAAGCAAAAAAGTTAACACTCATGTGAAAGACCTGCGAGAAATACGGGAAAAAATGCGACAAATTAACATGAAGATCAACCCAGCGAAATGCATCTTCGGGGTGACCTCTGGAAAATTCTTGGGATATATAGTCACAAAAACAGGAATCGAAGCAGACCCACTAAAAGTACAAGCAATCCGAGAAATGCCATCGCCAACAACCATAAAAGATGTTCAAGCTTTAAACGGAAGATTGGCAGCTCGTAGCAGATTTATCGCGCGGTCTTCGGACCGATGTAAAGACTTTTTTAGCATCTTAAAAAAAGGAGAGCAATTCGTGTGGTCAGACGAAAGGGAGGCCGCTTTTCAGGGGATCAAAAATTACTTAGCAAGCTTGCCGGACCTGCAGCGCCCAGAGAAAGGAGAAAATTTGAAACTATACATAGCCGCGAATAAAGACGCCATTAGTGCAGTGCTAGTAACAACTAAAGAAGAAGAGAAGCCAGTATATTACATCAGTAAAACCCTTTTTCCAGCCGAGAAAAATTACACCAAGTTGGAACAACTGATTCTCGCGCTAGTAGTAGCAACGCAAAAGCTTCGGACGTACTTCCAGGCTCACAAAGTAATTGTGCTAACAAAAACACCAATCGAATCCATTTCGAAAAACCTCCAAGCAGCAGGAAGAATTGCAAGATGGAACGCTCAAATTGGACAATATGATGTGGAGTATGAGATCAGAACGACATTAAAATCGCAGATCATCGCAGACTTCCTAACCGAGTTTCCGATAAAAGAAGACTACGAGGAAGAGCCAATTTTGGGAGTCGAAGATGACGAAGGGCCTGACGACTTGCTAGAACAGTGCCATCCTCGAAGATGGGAAGTTTTCATTGACGGTTCGGTAAACAGTGATGGCCGAGGAGTAGGCATAGTCTTCACCTCACCCGAAGGAGAACGCACCGTGTTTGCACTTCGGTTGGAGTTCGAAGCAACTAACAACGAGACTGAATATGAAGCGATGATCCATACTTTAAAACGCATGATCAGCATGGAAATTCAGGAAGCACGAATAACGACGGACTCACAACTAGTAGTACGACGGCTGGACGGACGTTACCAATCCAATGATTCGCTATCCAAATATAAGAAATTAGCAAGAAGGCTCATGTCAAAAATTCCGCATCTCAAAATTCGACACATCTGTAGAAAGGACAATAGGCATGCGGATGCTTTGGCATTCATTGCCTCCAAAGTAACAGATAAAAATATAATCTCCATCGAAATCGGAAGAATAAAGAAATCATCAATAGCAGCCGAAGAAGGGGAACTGGTGATGGCCATTCAAGAAGAGTACGACGACTGGAGGGTACCCATAAGGAAATACTTGGAGAACAGGGAATTACCAAGCAATCCACTGGAAGCACACAAAGTAACCAGTAGATCCGCTAACTACCGACTCATAGATGGGGTCCTACATCGACAATCATTCTTGGGACCACTGTTAAGGTGTGTACACCGAGTAGATGGCATTGCACTAATGAAAGAGATGCTTAGCGGAGAAGCAGGAACCCACAGTAGAGCAAGGGCACTCGCGCAGCGAACCAAGGCTCAGGGATATTATTGGCCATACATGCATGCCGACGCCAAAAGCATCTCTAAAAAATGCGACCCATGTCAAAGATTCGCCAAACGAATCCACGCACCAGCAACAAACTTGAATTCGGTGCTGAGCTCATGGCCTTTCGCCAAATGGGGGGTAGACATCGTCGGCCCATTCATTCCAGGAACAGGACAAAGAAGGTATATCATAGTCGCAACCGACTACTTCTCCAAATGGATCGAAGCAAAAGCTCTAAAGAATCACACAGGACGAGAAGTGTTTACCTTTTTCTGGGAGAACATATTCTGTCGATTCGGAGTACCTGCAGAAATAGTCTCGGACAACGCCCAAGAATTCCTCAGCGCCGAGGTTAAAGAGCTGCTAAATCAATACAACGTAAGGCTAGAAACCTCGACACCGATATATCCTCAAAGTAATGGTCAGGCAGAGGCGACAAACAAAACAATAGGGGACAACTTGAAAAAACGAGTACTGCCCCACAAGAAGCAATGGTGCGAACATTTGCACAACGTACTTTGGGCATTCCGAACTTCCCAAAGACGAGCAACGGGGATGACTCCTTTTCACCTGACATACGGGACCGAGGCAGTATTACCTACGGAAATAATGATACTAACAGACAAATATAAAGCATGGGAGCAAAACCTTTCCGCAAATTTAATATACGCAAAACTGGACGACCTCGAAGAAGCAAGAGAGGAGGCTTGGCAACACATCATCAATTATCAGAAAGGGGCAGCCCAAGGGTACAACAAAAAAGTAATTGAAAGGGAGTTCCAGCCTGGCGAACTTGTACTGCGAGAAATACCGCCATACCAAAAAGGAAACGCAGAAAAACTGGAGCAAGTTTGGGAAGGACCGTACAAAATCAAGCAGAAGGCAGGAAAAGGAGCATACAAGCTAGTCGACGAAAAAGACGGTCTGGGACTTGGCAATGCATGGAATGCAAAATATATAAGGAAGTACTATACATAAAAATGTACCGAGTTTCCTCGAAATAAAAGAAAATTTTACACGGCAAGCACACCGAATCAAACTCCAAAAAGAATGACCTGGACAAAGGCTGTAACGCCGAGGCAAAAAACGCCAACAAACATAAAGACCTCGAATAGCAGGCACAGAGCTGATGACCATATAAATCGTAAGGGCCCTACGAGTTGTATGGCACGGTCCTCTACCCACAAGACAACCCGTTAGCGGTGGGCGCCTTGAATCAAGGCTACATAAGCTGATGATACATTCGCACCCACTACCAAATGACCACGAGGACTTCACGTTCTCGGGCGTCATGGGGACGATAAATGGGATTAACATCTACCTATAGAGGAAGATGGAACACCGAGGCAGCTGCTTCGCTCTCAAAACAAGCAGCGAAGTATGCAGCCGAGGGACCCTACTAAAAAACTAAGCCTCAGGGGGGGCTGTTAAAGGTTTGGATGGGTCGAACTTTAGGCCGCTATAAGAGAAAAGTGCCATGTCTAAGCTCCAGCCTTGACCGGCACTCCCCCATTGTGTTACTTTATTATTGAGAAACGGGGCATCCATTTTATAACTCTCACATTTACTTAGGCTAAAGGTTATCAGGGCGCCACCATGCCCTCTAGGAAGATAAGCAAAATATCTTCGATACCTACCTAATGTGCTAAGGCTAAGCGGATGCCCATGCTACCAATAGCCAGTGTTTTGCTTGAAACCAGTGCAAGTAACTTAAAGCCTTTGGGAAGGGTGATTCGTACGCCCCCTAGCTTGGTTCACTATCTCCTACATCGAAGTAAGCCCCGAAGTTGCACCTCAAGTAACCATAACAGCCAGTAAAGAAAAGCAATGGCAGAAAAAACACTTTGAAGGAAAAAATTCAAAAGCAATAAGCTACAACAAATCACACTCAAACATAAAGAAATAAGGGAAACAGGGGCAAGGTATATTCTACTTAAACAGTCTCAACAATTTCCTTGGTGGCAGCATCTCCCCCAGCAGCAACATCTGGACCAGCCTGAGAAACCGAAGCCTTCGGGTCATCGCTATCCCTTATTGGTGAAGCAGTAACCCTCGGAGTACCGGCAGATTGGCCATGAACATTTACATTCTCATTCCCCTCGATTGTTTCACCCTTGTCCTCACTCGGATTCTTAACCAACAGTTCATCACCATTCTTCTCATCCTCACCATCAGCTTCGCCACTTTCACTTCCCATCTCCTCAAGATCACCATTTTCCCTCGCAGCCTTCAGTTGCGCTACTAACACCTTAACATCTGCCGAAGGGACAAGTCCTTTATCGGACTCTAGGGAAGCATCGGGGTCATCTTCGCCATTACCGTAGTGGGGGGGTCGCATGCCAAAATCCCTAAACAGGTACCTACCATGTTGACGGCTGAACAAGGCCGTTCGATTAGCTTCCCCGTTAATATGCCTTCGGAGCTTCAAAATTTCCACATCAAGGGATGCAAGCCCGCCATCTTTTTCTTCACAAGCACCTTGTGAAAGGCGGAGCTCGTTTTCCTTTGAACTTAACTCGGCGCTCAGTTTCGAAACTTGCTCTTTCTCAGCTTCCAACTCTCGCGCGTAACCATCCCGCTCCTTAGCAACACTTTCAAGACGTTTCTCCAACTCCTTCACATCCTTAGAGAGATCACCTTTTTCTTGTTGTAAAGTCTGAATATCCGCATCAAGACGGGTAATCTCACGGCCTTGCGCATCAGACAGATCCAGCAGGTACATTCCATGATGCTTTTGCTACAGAGAAAAAACAATACAAAAACCAAATCGGTACATAAAATGTACGAAACATAGAAACAAATCAAAGAAAAAACACACTCACGGCTTCAATAAATGCTTGATGCTTGGGAGTAGACGAGGCAAGAACTTCTTTATCCCAGTTGTCAGAAAACGCTTGAGAAAGAAACCTAGCCACTGAAGGATCCAGCGGATGCTTCAGAGGATCCCTAGCATATGTCTTCAAATGTTCGGAAAGATCTTCGGCATAAGGACCAGGAATAGAACTTCGCTCAAGGAACTTCCGCGCCTCTTCCGCCGAGCAAGGCCTTCGTACAAATCCAACAGGAACCGAACCTGGGACCGAGGCAGATCGGGAGGATTGACCCAACGAAGCATTCACAAAGCAATCGTTGGAGCCATACTGATTAAAACCTATGCCAGTCGGGCAAGGATCAACAACCCGGACCTCAGCAAATGCAGGAGTAGTAGGCCCCTGCATTGACGCAGCAATTTGGGGGCACGTTGCCAAGGTAGCATCCCGAAGAACTAGATCATTTGAAGACCCCTTTTTCTGCCTCTTCAAAGGTTCGACCTTCTCATCCTTGATACCCTCGCCATCGGTTCTTCCAACGGACGTGGCAGGAACAACCAAACTTTTGCCATCAGTCTTTGCAGTAGGTCTCTGCGAACCAACAGTTCAAGAAATAGTCTTCACAAGCTTTTTCTTCACGCCACTAAAGGCAGGTCTCTCCCGACTTGGGTCACACAAATAAAATTTCATTACACCATCGTCAACTCGGAGCACTTCGCCCTACTAAAAAGTGGCCACAATGGTCAGGTTTTAAAACAGAGGCAGACACCCATACCCAGAAATTGACCGAGGCACGTAGTGTTTTCTCACCAGACCATCTTGGCCCCTTTCATCAGCCAAAGGTTCTTTCCTCTTCCTCGAGTGATTGGTCGGCTCCTGAGCTTGTGGATTTCCATGCTCAAGTTTCTGAAAAGAAAACCACATCAGTAAAGCAGCTAACAGAAAAAAGGGGTTATATATATACATATCCCTCGTCATACCTTCTCCTCGACAACAATTATCTTCTCCTGAGACCTTTTACGCCCTTCCTCGGAGAAATGAATCTTATAAAACTCAACAACAGAAAGCTTATGATCTTCTTCAAATTTTGTCCGTTCGACCTTCTTCTCCTTATCTTTGTAGCCAAAAAGAACAGGACCTTCGATAATCACGGGTTTTGAAAAACATGCGTCATCGCCGGAATGGCGAAGAAGTGTATCCGTTTTAGACCCAGGAAAATCCACGTCGTCCATAACCTGCGAAAAATCAACTGCTTTGCTCAGGGTGACGCCCCAGGGGGCCTTCGGAGTAAGCAAGCCCTTTTCTACCTTATAGCATTTAAAAAAAAAATCGACAGTCCATGAACTTGGTGAGCGTTTAAGCTCCTCGAGAAGCTTTTCATAATAATAAGATTTGCCATCCGAACGAGCAACCCACTCTCGAATAACTCGAATAGAATTCCCGTCCAATTGCATCACGCCACAGGGAGGACTGATTTGAGAGTAAATTCATAAAACAGAGGATTCACGGGATCATATAACGGAATCGGAAGACCGGCGCCAAGCTGCTCGCCAGAGACAATTAACCTCCTATCACTACACTGATGAGAAGAAAGCAATTCAGGGGACAAATCGACTTTTCCGAAAATCTGACAAGGGAAAAGATTCACATCAAAGCCGTAGAACTTGGCTCTTTCTTCGCAAGTAAATTTCTGAGGATCTACCACCTTCCGGGGAAGCTCACCGCCAGACAGCATGTTCTTTTTAGGGGCCTGACAAACAAAGGAAAACTCAGGGAAAGAACCGGCAAAGGAGAATATGAATAAATACGAAAGCTTACCATGAATAGGGAAGTAGATTCAAAGGGGGGCAGTTAGAGAAGTCAAAAAATAATTGCAGAAAAACAACGGAAGGGAAAGAAAGGGCAAACAAAGTTTAAATAGGGAAACGCCAAACCGGTGTAGCCGGTAAAGGGTAAAAAAGGAGAAGATTTTGAAAACATTAAAGGCGACAGGTGTCATCTAGAAAAGTAAAGATACTGACACGAGACAAAAGGGACAAAGGACCAGGGTAGTTTTCTTCTCCGAACCTCCTCGATCTCCGGACAAGAAAAGAGGCAAACTGTGGAGAGTAAAACCCCTCGGGACACGTGTCGTAAATCCAAGAAGTCAAAACTACTCCAGGGGAACCAGCAACGAAGCCTCGGTCCAAACCAAAGAGGAACGCGACAAAACACGACGAGTGAAGACTCGGAAGAAAGGGATTCAGACCGCATCATGAGACCGAAGCCCCAGAGCCATCTTCGGAGCACCACCGAAGGAACCGCCTTACTCGACAAGGACTGACACCACCACGATTGAGTCTCTTATCTTATTAGCTGTAAACCACCCAAGCTCGGCCTATATAAGGCGAGCTTGGAAAACTTTGTAAGGGTTGGATTCTTTTGGATAAAAAACCTAAGCGGCAAGAGTGGGATTAGGTCTGTATCTCCTCTAGCTCCTTAGGGTTATAATCCTTGTAGTTACAACACTGAAATACATACAAATCTTTGTACATTTAGCCTTTGATTATTGTCCTTTGTATATCTTCGGTATTGTTCTTAGGATCTTCGTACCACTGAATCATGTTAAATAACTGTATGTATGAGTAGATCTGATGGCTGTGGTACCTTATATACCTATG
>JAJJMA010338996.1:0-12569 GCA_023529015.1 Papaver nudicaule
AGGGGTGTATTGGTAAAATCTCTACTATGGGGATTTTACCAACTACATTTTGGCGCTAGAAGAGGTTTGAACCTGTGTTTTTCAAAAAAATTCTTCTTGTTTTCATGGAACTTAAGTTATTTTGTGTGGTAATGAGGTTTTTAAGTATGGGTTATGCTGCTGTGTTTGATAGTTGCTCAAACTTTCCATTTATGGAAGTCATAAGTATGTTTATTGTTGTTTAGGGAGGCTGAACCTTAAAAGGCTCCTATGTTAGGAAATATTGAATGTTTTAACATGATCAGTGGTGTCTTAACAGCACACATGCTGCTGGTGGTTTTTGAACCATAAATATGCTTGTAAACTTATTAAAATCTTCCTTTTATAGAAGTCTCTGAAAGTATTGCTGCTGTTAATCTTTACAAAACCATGGAAAAACCTTTCTGTTAGGGCGTGTTGGGCGTCATTAGTATGTTCGTAGTTGTGTTTAAATATGGTTCTTCTCATCTATAGAGACATAACATGATTTCTTCTTCTTAACTTAAAGGTGTTGGTTCAAAAGCTAGAATCTCAACCTTTCCTTTCTCTGTTATGCTTGAACATGTAATAAGGGTTTCTTGTTTAGATATTATAAAACTCTTGTTTGTGTGATAAGTCCATATACGTCATTAGGAGTCTAAGATGATGATTGATTACCATGTTGAATATGATTTTTGCCAGACGTCTTTTTACATGTTATGGTGTGATTTTTGGATCAAAGTGTTGTGAAAAGTCATTAGCAAAATTTCAACGCCGTACAGATTTTGATCTTTGATGTGAATATGGTTATCAAACTCTGGTGTTTTTAGGGTTTCCATGATTTTTCAAAATTTAGGGTTTTTCTTTCAACTGCCGACAAGATTAGGTCACACCCTGCAAATGTCGCTGCTGTAGTTCTGAGCTATTTTGTTTGTTTCCTACTTTGTCAGAAACTGTTCAACCACCTTCACTAACGAATTTGCCATTTGCTAACAGTCAAGCTAGCTTAATACTGTCAGGAAGTGCTTTTGTTGTTTTCTACACAGGATACCAAATGGCGACTAAGCGGAAAGGAAGTACGGCGTCAACAAGTAAAGCTCCAAAATTTCCCATACCCGCTCAGTCTGTACCCCTTCCTAATCGACATAACTTGAGAAGTTCAGCGGTACCACCGCTAGGTTTTGCACATGATTTTTTCTTGAACGGCAATACAAGTCAACAACCAACAGTGCCACAGCCAGTGATTCAGCAACAACAGCCAGCAACGCCACAACCGGCGATTCAGCAACAACATCCAATAGCGTCGACACCAGAACAGCAGCAAACAGCAACAATGCAGACAGCAGTACCTCAACAGCAGACAGCGGCTATGGATACTGTTATAATACAAGACATAACACACTTGGATGGGATACCAGAAGAGGATGAGGAAGAAGAAGTTCCAGCGCAAAGTAAAGGAAAAGCAATGGATGACGGCACCATCAAAGAAACAGCGATTCCCGGCGAGACGTCTCATGCAGTTGAAGGATTATCAAGGGTAGTAGGTGGCAATCTCAACACTAATGGGTTACCCTCGAGAGCAGCTGGTAACACTTCAAAAGAGGTAGGAGGTAGCAGTAGAATGGTAGCAGCTGTTGGAACATCAAGAACGACGCCAATAACAGTGTCAGAAGGAAAAGCAGGATCCACCAGTGCTACCGAAGAATTGCTAAAAAAGTTCTTTGAACAAAGCACCATAAATCAAGCTCAGATGCAGTTGCAGATGCAAAGACAGATGGACATTATCCTTCAGAGCAACTTACAATTGGCACAACACCATAAGCAGTTAATGGAAAGTCGCAGCAAAAGTCGCTCAACTCATACAGTGCATAAAGATCAAAAGAGCAGATCTACAAGACCAGAAGTGGCGGCATCCACAATGAAAAAAGAAGAAGGAAGTAAGAAGACCGGGAAATCTAATCATGGCGAGGAAAGTTACGCCGACTCGGATAAATTGGATGATTATCAAGAATATGTTGCAAAGAGGTTACGCCGTATAGAGAAGAAGATAGAAGAAGTCACAGGTCAGCCAAAAGACGATAAATTAAAGAAGGCAATCTTAGAGGCGAAAAAGACACCATTTGTGGATGAAATTACGTATGGACATGTGTCCAGGAAGTTTAGTATGCCAACTTTCACATCAATCTTTGATGGTATAGGAGATCCAACATTACACTTACAAAGCTACAGGAGAGATTTAACTGCATGGACCGGTTCAGATCCAATAATGTGCATGTCGGTTGCCGCTGCTCTCAAGGATGAAGCCTTAGCTTGGTTTGGCGGTCTGAGAGAGAAGTCAATTGCGAAATATACACAGTTGGAAGAGAAATTCATTGCAAACTATATTCAAAACAAGAGAGTGCGCCCTGGGGCAGAAAAGTTGTTTAACAATAAGAAAAGACCTATGGAAACGTGTAGAAGTTATATTATGAGATGGAGGAAACTTTGTAGTGAAGTGGGATCGGCGGTATCTGACAAGGAAAAGATGCGAGCATTTATTAGCTCGATGGAGACAACGTATAAGATGTTCCAATCTTTATATTGGACTCCAGTAGCAGATATAGGAGAATTGAGAGCTAGACAAAATGAATGGTTGATATATGAAGAAATGCAAGAAGAAGAAGAACGCCAGAAGAAGGAAAGGGCAAAGCATGCTCATTCTATTAACAATTTGTCGCCAGAAGAACAAGAAGAAGCAAGAAAAGAATGGATTATAAAGGAACACAAAAAATTGGAAGCAACAGTAGCAACACCCACAGCGGCAGTCGTCCCACATCAGCAGCCACAAGAACGACAGCAGTATCATCAGAATGGCACTCAACAGTGGAATCAAGGGAAAAGAGATACTTATGCAGGAAGAGATGATCAAGACAACAGGGGAGGATATGATAATAGAGGTAGATATGCCAACAATGATAGAAGGAATTACGGCAACAACAGAGGAGGATATGACAACCGGCGACAAGGTAATGGTGATAGAAGATTCAACAATGATAATCGAAGATTCGGCGACAGAAAGCCAGGATACCCAGATTTTCAAGACGCCACACTACCAAAACTATGTGTCACATATACTGATGCATGGGGACAGATAGAGAGTTCAGCATCAAGGAACGAAATCCGCTATCCTTTTAATAGAGGAAATCCCATGAACCCTATTTCTAACACCAGCCAATATTGCCAATACCATCAAGTCCATGGTCACACAACTGAAAACTGCACAGGGGTTCAGAGAGAAGTGCATAGATTCATCTGTATGGGAAGATTCCAAGATTTCTTAGAATTGCCTCCAGCGCCACCATTGGAGGTCCAGCCAATCCAAGTTGTACAGCCAAAGCCTGAAGTTTTTGAAGTTGAGGTTCAGCGTGATCTGAAAGAGTTGAATTGTTTCTCTATTGTGCATTCAACAATCAGTAGGGATGAATTCCATAATAATGTAATGTCAAGAATTCACAAGAGGGATAGCAATGGCAAAGAGAGTCGCTGTCAAGAACATCCCACTATTAGAATGGATGAAAAAGCCAGTCAGTTTTTCGGCGGTAGAACTATCACCTGAGGCAAGAAATCATTTGAATCCATTAGTCCTTACCATCCAAATAGGAAAATTCAAAGTTCCAAGAGTGTTGGTAGATCCAGGAAGCTCTGTTGATATTCTCTTCAATTCAGCGTACCAGGCCATGGATTCTAAAGAAGAACCGGTAGAGTCATTAATTCCATCTTCATACAACATTTATGGATTTAATGGGATAGCGTCCAAGCCTAAAGGAGAAGTGAAGATGAAGGTTGTTACATGCAAGACCTTGATCATGGATACTACTTTCTGTGTTGTGGAGGTAGATTCGCCGTATGCAGCAATCCTTGGCAGACCATGGTTACACAACATCAAGGGAGTACCTTCGACCTATCATCAGCGGTTGCGATTTCCAACTCCAGAAGGGGTAGCTGAGTACATTGGCGATTCATCTACAGCAAAGGCATGCAATGAAGTAGACGTCAAGATGCGTGAAACTCGAAAGGCCAGGATACATGAGAAAAGGAAGCAGACCAAAGAAGCAACCAAGACTAAAGAAATAACCGCACTAGTCGCCGACCCCAACAAATACATTCTTTCTGTGAAGGAGGGCGACTCAACAGCAAGTCCTTCAGTGGCACCTTTATAGCAATTAAAGGAACCTTCGCCTATGGGTGAGCCAGATTTGCATTTCACAGCGGTAGAACCTACAAGGGAGATCAACATAGGTGAAGAAGATGCTCCTAAGATAGTAAAAATTGGTACCTTATTGAATGAAGAAGAATCTCGGCAGTTAGAGGCTTTGCTAAAAGAATATGTGGATGTTTTTGCTTGGGGCATGAATGAGATGTCTGGTATTGATCCAGAAACTGCATGCCATAAGTTGGATATAGATCCGAGGATCAGACCATTCAAACAGCGTCCAAGGAAGTTGGCACCAGCGTACAAGGAGGCGGTGGAAGCAGAGATTGACAAGATGAGGGCGTCAGGAATCATTAGACCAGTTCAATATCCGGAGTGGATAGCTAATATGGTGGTGGTTCCTAAGAAGAATAAAGGAGTAAGAATTTGCATCGACTTCAGCGACTTGAATAGGGCGTGTCCCAAAAATAGCTTTCCTTTACCAAGCATAGATCAGACTGTCGATGCTACTTCTGGGCATGAATTACTATCTTTTATGGACGGCTATTCTGGGTATAACCAGATACCGCTGGCTGAAGAAGATCAACGGCACACAGCTTTTTTCTCTACTAAAGGTTTATTTTGTTACACAAGAATGCCATTTGGTCTTAAGAATGCTGGTGCTACATATCAAAAGATGGCCCAAGATATGTTCGAAAAATGGATAGGTAAAACTATGGAGGTTTATGTTGACGATATGTTGGTCAAGAGCAAGAAAAAGAAGAATCGCGTGCAAGACTTGAAAGAAATTTTCGATCACATGAGAGTAACCAAGTTGAAGATTAACCCAGCAAAGTGTGTATTCGGCGTCACCTCTTGAAAGTTTTTGGGTTATGTTGTCACAAAGAAGGGAGTAGAGGCAGACCAAGCCAAAGTCAAAGCCATTCTGGAAATGCCCTCGCCGGTAACCTTGAAAGATGTTATGCGCTTAAATGGCATATTTGCGTCTCTTAACAGATTTATATCTCGATTCTCTGACAAGTGCAAATTATTTTTCCAAATGCTGAAGAAAGGAGAGAAGTTCAATTGGACAAAAGATCATGAGGATGCCTTTCATGGAATAAAGAAGTACTTAGCCACCTTACCAGCTATTCAGCCGCCGGAACATGGAGAAGAATTGAGGGTCTACTTGGTGGCCACATCATTAGCGGTTAGTGCAGTTTTAGTGCGGACAAAAGGAGGAGAGACACCAATCTACTATATTAGTCGAACTCTGCAACCCGCTGAGAAAAATTATACTAAGATAGAGCAATTAATACTAGCTCTGGTTTTCGCCACTAGCAGACTTCGTCCATATTTTCATGCTCATCCCATAACAGTACTCACCCAAACTCCCATTGAAACCATTCTTCATAGTTCTCAAAGAGCAGGGCGTATTGCAAAATGGAATGCTCAAATAGATCAGTACGGCATCAAATACGAAATAAGGACAGCTCAAAGGTCACAAGTTATCGCTGACTTTTAGGCAGACTTTCCAATAGAAGAAGAAGAAGAAGAAGAAACTGAAGACATCCCATTCATGGAGAAGGAAGATCCAGATGAAGGAGTCCCAGACTTGCTGAAAAGAGATCCAAATCAGTGGGAAGTATACGTTGATGGCTCAGCTAATAAAGAGGGCAAAGGAATTGGCATAGTCTTTATCTCACCAAAAGGTTCAAGGATAGTCCACTCATTCAGATTAGAGTTCCCAGCTACAAACAATGAAGCAGAATACGAAGCGGTAATACACGCTATGAGACTCATAATCGAGATGGACATCAGCAACATCCGTTTAACTAGTGACTCCCAGCTGGTCATTCGACAGATCTTAGGCAGATATGAAGCACACGATAGCTCACTGAAGCAATACTTACAATTGGCAAGAGAATACGCTAACAAGATTACCGGCATCGAATTCAGACACATATGTAGAAATGACAACAGACATGCTGATGCGCTGGCATTTATCTCCTCTTGGCGGATCCAGAAGTACCGGCAATAGCAATTGAAAGATTAAAGATGTCATCAATAGAAGGAAGAAGGCAACAGGAAGTTCTGGCGGTAGACATTAAGAATCAGCGGAAACAGACTGGAGAGTTCCTATCAGATATTACTTGGAGCATCTCACCACTCCTGGAAACAAACTCTTAGCGCATAAGATCATAAGCAGGTCAAGAAATTATGAGTTGAGAGAAGGCATATTATATAGAAGATCATTTGCTGGACCATTGTTACGATGCGTATCAAGGGATGAAGGAAAGAAGCTGTTGAAGAAAATTCACGAAGGAGATTGCGGAAATCACAGCGGGCAGAGGGCGCTGGCTCTAAAAGTGAAAATGCAAGGTTATTACTGGCCTTGGATGAATGGTGACTCCGCTGAATATGCTAAGCGGTGTAGGAATTGTCAGCTGTATGCAAATAAGATAAAGGCACCAGCAGTATCGCTGAATTCAGTATTAAGCCCTTGGCCCTTTGCCAAGTGGGGGATTGACATCATTGGACCGCTAACACCAGGATCGGGACAGCGCAGATATATCATTGTGGCAACAGATTATTTTACCAAATGGTGTGAAGCTAAGGCACTTAGACAAAGAACAGGAAAAGAAGTATTTACATTCATATGGGAAAATATATTCTGTCGTTTTGGTGTTCCGGCGGAAATTTGCACTGACAATGGGAAGGAATTGGTCGGCGAGAATATTGAAAACCTCCTGGCAACATACGGCGTTAAACTGGGAAAATCCACTCCTATCTATCCTCAAAGCAACAGGCAGGCGAAGGCCACCAATAAAACAATAGGAATGGGGTTAAAAAAGAGAGTTGAAGGGCACAAGAAGGCATGGTGTGAGCATCTTCACAACGTCTTATGGTCTTACAGAACTACAATTCGAGAGGCGACTGGAGCATCTCCCTTTTTACTCACATTTGGTGCAGAAGCGGTACTTCCATCAGAAGTTATATTGCCAACGACAAAGCACAAAGCTTGGGAAAAGAATCTCAATACAGACTTAATCTTGGCAAAACTAGACGACTTGGAAGAACATCGGCTCATTTCTTTGACTCATATGGAGAATTACCATCGCCGTCTAGCCAGGGAGTATAATAAGCGTGTAGTGCCAAGAGAATATCAGCCTGGTGACCTTGTATTAAGAGAGGTACCGCCGTATCAGAAGAAGAAAGGATGTAAGAAGCTGGAACCTACTTGGGAAGGCCCTTATGTTATCAAGCGTGTAGCGGGTAGTGGAGCTTATGTGTTAGTTGATGAGCATGGAAAAGAACTTGAGCATCCATGGAATGCCAAGTTTATCAAGAGATTCTATCCATAAGGATACATGTAAAAATCCGAAGTCTTGGGCGGGCATAATACCCAAGAAGTCTTATTAGCTTTTGTAATTTGCAGCAAATAAGATCCGGGGACGTAGGTTTGCTTTATGCGCTGAACCCCGTTAAAAAATTCTTGTGTCATTTTAATTATTCGCATACGGCGACAAATGCGCTGAGGCAAAATTGCCAAGCAAAATTTTACAAGGCTCAATAGCCATACACTGAGGCAAAATTGCCAAACAAAATTTTACAAGGCTCAATAGCCATACACTGAGGCAAAATTGTCAAAGAAAAATTTGCAAGGCTTAATAGCCATACGCTGAGGCAAATCTGCCAAGAAAATCATACGCCGGGACATAACGGAACATTTTAGATTTCAATGCATAGCTTTGAATAGCAGTAAATCTGGCTAACTGGTGCTATAACTCCTGACGCGTTCCTTGTTGATCTGTAAGTGCTGGCAGAAAAATATAAGACTCCCGGAGGCACTAACCACCCTCTTGGCAAACCTACCACTTATAATAGATCGCCGACGGGCACAAGTAACAATGTATAGCGAAAACGGTTGCGATGTGGCTAAGAAAAAATACTGTCAGCTCATCATTGAAACTAAAATGGATTCGATTATACCGGCGGAAACAAACAAAAATAGTTATATATATAGCAAAATGCAAAGGTAGAAAAACATCCATCAAAGTTCCATAACAAAAGAGTGGGAGATATAAACATATCTTATGATTAAACAAAAGCATGAAAAGCTAAGAGTTATCTAGATTACACTTGATAACTAGAAAATGAAACATTTGTCAGACTTGCACTTCTGGAGACTCCAAGGGATTGTCAACAGCCATATTTTCTTCTCCACCCTTAGTGGAAACTGCACCCTTTTCTTGGTTTGAGTCGTAGGCGCCTTGGTCTGAATTTTTAGAGGCATCCTGGCAGTCATTAGCATTAACACCTTTGCCGCCATCTTGATGAGAATCTCGACCTTTTGGTTGCAAATCTTCGTCACCTTCGGCGTCTTCTTCTTCACCACTTTCCTCTCCAGAATCTGACCCGCTGTCTATGTGAACAGTATCTTCAGCATTGCCTTCATCCTCAGCAGCAACAAGAATAGTCTCCGTGTCAGGAGGAAGACGGCCAGGGGCGTAGTCCTCCGGAATATCTATATTGTGGTCAGGACAAAATGAAGCCAAATACATTTGGATAGCAAGAAAACCGGTCATTCTTATATCAGCGGTATATTGCTCTTCTTGTGTTTGAGCAGACTTCTTGGCAAGACTCAACTCAGATTGAAGGGATTCATGCATTTTTCGAAGTTTGTTGGACTTAGAAGACTCAGCCTCAAATTTTTCCTTGTACTCTTGGAGTGCCTTATCGTCATTTTCCAAATTAAAGATCTTGCTAGTACACTGCAAATGCTCAGTCTCTAACGCATGCATCTTATCTCCACAAGATTGATGGTCTTTCACTTGTTTCTCTAGCTGAGCAATTCTAGTAACACACTCTTTGTGTTCTTTCAAGGTGGTGGTTTGTTCTTCCAATTGGGATTCCAGATTCTTGTATTTCTCTGAAATAAGGAAAAACATAGTATTAGTGCTGAGGCAATAGCAAATTGGAAATTACATGGGAAAACGAAATCCTAAGGAACTACCTTCTAGACCGCTAACATACTCTTGAATACCCTTTTTGGCAACACTTATTTCATCAAGTTTACTCAAAACTTCCTGATCAGAACAAGGGCCAACGGCCTGTTTGATTTTGAGTCTAAGTATATTATTTTCTTCATTTAGCTGCCTAGCGCGATCTCCATGAATTTGGGCAAAATCTTTATGGTGTTGAATTTCATCTCGGGCGGTATCTCTTTCAGCAGTACGGCAGACCAGTGTAGATGACAAGCGCGAAATGGTGGCTTCCTTATCCTTCAGTTGGGTGGTTACCTTCATATGGTCCACAATAGCTTTTTCTTTGGCTTTACGTTCCAATTCAGCTAAGCGGGAGGCGTTGTCAAGCTCACTCTTTGTCCATGCCACATCCGCTTCAGAAACTTTGAGAAGATGGTCAAGATTTACATTAAGGTCGGTGACACGGCGTAATTCTCGGCGGTACCACCTAAGATCTCGGTCAATGTCAAGCAGCATGTTACGCTGATTAGCGTTAGCGCTAACCAGCTTATCTATTTCAGTCTTAACTCGCCTTGATTGACCGTTATCATGTTGCTGGCGACCTTATAATAGACAGGGACTAAAAGTGGGAAAAAGGAGACGGCGGAATATAAAATACTTAAAGAAAACAGAAGAAAAAGGCTAACCTTGAAGTTCTTTATGTTCTTTTTTCTCCTTATTGTAGTAATACCGGAGTCGATCACTTTCCTTCTTCTCCTTTTCCAGTAGCTCTTTACTCTGCTCTAGATTCTGCTCTAGTTTGGCTTTATCCTGGCGAAGGTTGTCACGTTCTTGCTGCAATTGAGCATTCAACGTGATACCACCAAGATTGCGCTGAAAATCCTGAGGAATAAGAGAAACCAATATAGTTAGCAATGAAATTTTCAACGGGAAAGTGTAAGAACAAGACTGAGGCAATAAGGTACCATGACGGCACTGCAGAATTGTTCATAAGGGGTAAGATGAGAGACGGCGGTAGTAAGCTCGGCGGGTTTCAGCGTTAACCCAGGCTCACTTAGCTTGCTCATTGACTCTAGATAAAGAGTATTAGAACCACTTTCATCCTTAGACAACAATTTGGCAAAGGAATCCACTAATTTGTTGGGCGGTAACTGAATCTCTGTGGAACCATTGTCAGCAGAAGTGCAGGGTAGAGTGTTCAAAGAAAGAAGGTGATGAAGAACTGAGACAACATTATTAACAGCTGAGGCAAAGACCAGTTCAACCAGATTATTTGACTGGGCAGGAGTTTGCATTTCAACGGAATGCTCGCCGGTAGTACCAACATTAATCTCAGCGGTACCTCGTCCAGTGGTGGCAGTGTCTGAAGTAGTAATTGGTGGAGTTGTAGGAATTTCTTCATACACCCTGTCAACATGATGTTCATCAGCAGGTTTCACAGACTGGTCCTCAGTCGCAGGATCATTGACGACGTTCAAGTTGCTGGATTGGCTATTTTTCTTGGAAGCAACTGACTTTTTGACCTTTGGTAGCTTTTCGCTGTTCTTGGAAGATCCGCTGTCCTTCTTCTTGGAAGATTCATTATTTTTGTTCTTGGAAGATTCGTTGTCCCTCTTCTTGGAAAGTTCATCATCTTTTTTCTTGGAAGACCCGCTGTCTTTTCTTTTGGAAGAATTGCTATTCTTCTTAACAGTAGAAGCGGGCTTGGAATTGTCATCTTTCTTCGACCTAGCGGTAGGCATCCCAGGAAGAGTGCCAAGGGTAGCTTTGACACGCTCTATGGCGCTGAGAGGTTTATCTGTTTTGGGCTTTTTGGGCGCCGACTGTAAAAGGAAAACATTATCGCCGTCTATTTAGTTAACAAACATAGGCAAATATATATACATATATTTCAAAGATAATAGCAAAGTGTTTGTTACCTCAACAGCGTCTCCATCTTTTCCTTTCCTCTTGGTGCCTTTTCCTTTCTTAGTGGGCGGTTTGTAAAACTCGGGCTTCTTAACCCATCGTCCTTTTTCAGCAGTAACAAATTCATCATTTTCTTTGAGATACTGGTTCTCCTCGTCCCAGCGGACAGACCAGAAATCATGGTTGGCTAGAGCAGAATGCTCAGGAAGAAAAGCTTCACGGGGGATAGTCTTCTCTTCATCCTCAAAACCTTTGAGCCAAGGACCTTCAACCAGGCAAGGAATGTCACCCCAATGATTTTCAGATTTATGGAGGAGTGAGGGTTTCTCAGCGGTAGAAGTTTTCCTGTCAACGTCCCTTAGGAATTTCTTGTCATTGTTTGTACCTCTTCTTGACTCAAGGCGGTATAGCCAAGGCTCGCCGGCTCTAAGGCTAGGCTTCACCTGGTATTGATCAATGAAATTCTCAACGGTATATAGTTCCTTATTGATAAAGGATTGATTCCTGGCAATATTAGGATAGAGTGTATAGCCATTACTGCGGGCAACCCATTCATAAAGTATACGAATAGAATTACCAGAAAGTTGAGCGGGATGTTTGTTTATGCGCTTCAATAGCTGGAGAAGAAGGGGATTAGCAGGATCATAAAGGGGGAATTGATATCCAGCCCTGATTTGGCCCATGGATATAACTAAATGGTTTTCATCTTGACCATCTTGGCGGATGTGTTTCAGAAGGAGTTTCTCAGAGCACATAGTGACGCCGGCAAGAGGAGAAATATTAAGCGCTGGAGTAATTTTGTGTGCTGGAGTGCAATACCCTTCCCAATCATCACCCCAGGAGGGTTTAGCGCCGAGATCAGAGGACTCCTCGTCATCGGATTCCTGGTCCTGAGAGCGTGAGGGGGATTCAGCGTCCTCACGGTTAGACCCCTGTTGTTGAGATTCTGAGTTAGGATCATAGGAAGAGTCAGTAGAAGCCATGTGAAGACCGGAGAAGATGGAGATTGATCGGAAATCGGAAGTTACAGCGGCGGAAAGCACCGGAATAAACAAGAAAAAGGAATAAAGTGAATCTGGGTGGCGGAAAGAGCAGGACAACAATTCTGAGAAGGTTATGCACTAAGGGAAGATGAAAAAGAGGTGGAAAAGGGTAGTTTCCGACGGAGCAGCGACGGTTTGCGGTGGTTAGGGTTTTGGTTTAGAGTTTCTGAGGGAAAAGAAGAAAGAGAAATTTTAAGAAGGAGAAATGGAATGGAAAGGAAGAAGAAGAAGAAGAATTTATAGGTAAAGGGCGCCAACCGGCTAAGCAGGTGGTAGGTCAAAAGTGAAACCCTAGATTCGCGACATGCAAAGGCACGTGGAGGAAATCTTGCATATCTAAAATGTGCTGGCATTTTCGGCGGTTAGAGAATTTCATCTTCAGCGACTAAAGTCTTTAAAGATGAAAGAGGCAAAATGTAGGTGTAGAAAATGCCTTAGGCCAATTTGAGGTACTTAAGAAAA
>JAJJMA010339024.1:0-11015 GCA_023529015.1 Papaver nudicaule
TGTTCACTGGGGATCCCGGGTCGATGAGTGTCTTCGAGAGTTCAGCACGACAGAGGCGGGCGGTTGTGAGGAGTCCCCAGCCTTGTCCATCTGTTGGCTACCCCTGCTTGGACATTGTCTGCTCATTGACTCCCTTGAAGGGTAGGCGTTTTCGCGATACTACCATGTTGAGTGCTGTGAACATGTCTTTTCGCTGTGGTTTCGAGAGGCAGAGAGTCTCGCATAGTTGGTACATTATCTCCTCCACTCTCTTGTTCACTGGTTCCTCAGGGAAGGTGAATGCTCGAACGGGTAGAGGATCTTGGTATACTCCTTCGTTTCCTAGGTGCAATTCCCCTGACTCCACCTTGGGCTTGCTACCTCTTCGACTGTAGGAGGCTGTCGTATCAGAGGGAGTTCGATTGCCCCGTCCTGGATCCAAGTGTCCAACAACTCTAGTACCTCCTCTATGGGAAACAGGTAGTCTGGTATCTCTGGTCTGGTTTTTTGCCTCCGCATCTCCGGTTGCTGCGGCCCTCCTTGGTTCATGTTCTTGTTCGGGGTCCCCAGAGCTGAATTAGTGCGTTTTGGATGCGTCACTCCCGTGGCAGGGCCTTTCCTCAGTACTTCGTGCGGGTACGGTGGTCGGTGGGCGGTAGCGCCGACCTTATTCATGGAGGAAGGGTTCTTGCCAGAGGTGTGGGTTGGAGCATTAGGAGTTACTGGGGTGATGGAGATGGCCGAGATGATAGGTATTGAAGGGGAAGCATCTTGGGTAACAGGTATATTGGGCGTATTGCTGGATGCAGGTGGGTTGGTAGGTGCTGCATTAGAGGTTACAGCACCATCAGTTGAAGAGTTGGGTTTTTGGTATTTGATCCCGACCTAGGTTCAACCATCTTTGAGAAAGTTTTCTGGAACCGAGAGAATGATCTCCCACTGTAATCGCCAACTGTTTTTACCTGGAAAAACAATGCACCGTCTTTGGGTACTTTCGTAGTGTTCGAGATCAAAGTCGAACAAGACGAGCCTAAACCAAGTCAATGGCCGTTCACGTCTTGCTTCGGTCACAGAGAGGATAAAGGTTGATCTAGGGAGGGAAACAACGAAGAAACTTGAGATCAGGTTGAGGATGTGTTTTGGGTGTATGAGTTCAAGATCTCCGTCATGAAGGTGACTGGAAATATCCAAGGCTAGAAGTGTGTTGGGTTGCTCAGGTGTGTTTACTGTGAGGCTCTGGTTTATTCAAGTGTTCAGAATATCTGGTTGTTTCTGGAAAAGATGTTCTGCCTTGGAAGATAGAGGAGGCCTCTAATTATAGTTTTGAACTCACCCTAATCTCTCGACAGAGAAGGTGGAAGTCGTGGAAGAGTGGGGGAGTGGATGACATGAGTTGTTTTCAGTAATTGCTAGGATCGTGTAGATCATGTCCACTCGTCATCACTTTCTCGTAACTGTCCACTATCTCTATCAGTTTCTTTCAGCTGTCGTAGACCGCCAGACCAATACCCCTAAAGTTATCCCCCCTGTGATGTTTTAATATCTCGAGTGGTATGCAGATATTGCATGGTTGTGTTGAGTTTGAACAGCTTCGTGTGGCTATGACTCTGTGGCCAATATGGGTGTGGCGCTAAGAGACACGCGTATTGGATGCATAGGAGGCTAGGAACTCGTGGCGCTATGGCCAAGGAGACCGTGGCCGAGGAGGCATGGCCGTGGAGACATGGCCGAGGAGACCGTGGCCGCGGAGAGAGGGCACAACAGAACCGACCTTGGCCTTTGGCCAAGGCCAACTTGTATGGCGTCGTGGCCTTTGCCCAAGGCCAACTTGTATGGCGCCATAAGTCATGGCGCCGTGGCTTTGGTGGCCAAGGCCAACTTTGTTGCAGCTGGTACATGCTGGCTATGCCGCCTTGGTTGCGGTGTGCGTCCTTACGCTACAACATACTTGAAGTCATGGCGTGTTTATCCATGATATGTTAGACCATCCTGAGCTTAGGGTGTGGTATGTTTAAGCATGTTTATGTTGTTGTATGCTTCTCAGAGAGCTCTGGACAGGCCTAGAGCTTCGATATTCATGAGATTTTCATTAAGACTCGGATATCAAGTCGTATCTTTAAGAGGACATCCATGAGGATGCGTCTCTCTTAACTCTTCACCATGTACCATTGAGAGATCTGGTTCTGATGTCGAGGAATTCGAGGCGATGTCGACATGAAGCAGATTAATGGGTTTAATGTGCTGGTGAGATTATCAGTACTACACTATGATATCATCCTCTCCACCGGGAGTTATAAGAGAGAACTCATAGAGAGTTTATTCAGCTCGTAGAACGGGTTGCATTCTGAGCTATAGAGATGTGCCTGAATAGGCAATTGCACTACGATATCATTCTCTCCACTCGGGATGCTATAAGAGGGAACTCGTAGAGCTATAGATATTTGCCTGAGTAGGCAATCGCTTCTTGGAAAGGCATAACATAAGGAGATTTACGATTTTATCCCTTCTCCATTTTTCACCATCTACAAAAAGGTAATGAAATAGCCGTGTAGACGAAAGGCCATCAAAAGAAATATCAAAAAAAAAATAGAAGGAAAGGGGGAAGGAAAAGGATATATATAACAAAAAAAAAGACGACAATAGAACATATATATATATACACTCTTAAAAACCTACATTTAAATTTGTATTTATATTACACGGATATCGAAAAGACACGAGTCACCTTGCTAAAGGAACGCATTTTCTAGACGCTTCGACTTCGAAAAGTGCGAAACAATACATAAGCATGATTTAAAGATGCATTTATTATACGAAGGGCGCGGGAGACGTCATACATCCTCAAAGTAGAGAACACCCGACGAGCCCTACAATCCCGGAGGCGCTCCAACATGACTTCATCAGGCTCGTACCCAGACAACCTTATCCCCTCCACTAAGGAGTTTATTTCAGCAAATTCAAGACATGAGTCATCTGACAACTTCCTAAAATAAGCGAGGACCACCGGAATAACGAAGCTGGCCTTGCGTAGCGAACGAATGTCGCTAGCAACTATCTCGCGTGACAGCACCATCGTATCCACCCAAACCTCTGCAGAAAACCAATACGAAACAGACCACAACACAAATAATATTCCAGCTATATATATACGGTTTAACAGTCATTAATTCAACATTAAAGTCTAGCACAATACCCATTAATCAAACGACAAATAATAGATCCTACCACTCAAAAAAAAAGGGAGGGGGGAAAGAAAAAGAAAAGTCATCATCATAACCAAGACCTCAAAATACCAAAAAGTAATAAAAAAAGGGGGGGGGGAGAGAGAGAAATTCAGGAATCCGCCTCGGCAAGCTCGTCCAGCTCCCTCTGCTTAGCCTCCAGTTCAAGACTAACTCGTTCAACATCCTTTTCCACCAAAATCAGCGCGTCAGTAGCAACACTAAACTCGGTGGCAATCCTCTTCTGCTCGGCCTTCTTGGTCTCAACCTCCGCCTCCAGCCGCGCATTTTTCTTTGTCAGATGATCAATTTGAGAAGATAGCTTCGAGGACCTAGGATCATGCTTGGCTTTCACCCTTTTCATCAACTCCAGCAACCAAGTAACGTTAAGCCGCATAAGCTCTGCAGTAGAGAGAGTCCCTTCCCACTTGGCCATATTTTCCTCGGAGGGAGGATTCTGGCCCGCGTCATAAAGATCGACCGCCACATCCAACAGATCGCTAACCGTTTTAACTTGCGCCGCCACACCAAGATAAGATACCATCTGCGCGGGAACAAGATGACCATGGCGCTTCAGGATTCTGGTATAAGTATCCACATGGATCGAAGGAACCCAAAATCCATGCACTAGCTCAAAAGGAACTTTTTCAAAACCAATCTCCGAGCGCTCAAAAACATGGTCAAACATAGGCAAGGCAGTAGAATTACGAGCTACACTGACAGCAGGAGAACCCATCACCGGGGAAGCAGTAGGACGATGACGATGTTATTATTCCTAGCAGGCAAATAATTCCTCAAGCGCTTTTCACTACTAGCGCTCTCGGCCTCTTTATTCACGCGCTTCACCATATCTGACTCCTGTAGTAGACCAGTTTAAATACAAAACAACAATAATGGAGGGATAAAATTGGTTAAGTTAAAAACTCACTTGCTTAAAGGATGCGGAGGACGCGCTTACTTCTGCGTCAGTATCGCCTGCTCGATCGCTGAGAGAATCACCCCCGAACGAACCTAAAACAAAAATATATATGAAAGCAACACTAGTAAGTGGCCAAAGTATTGACTAGACTCGAAACTCTTTCAAAATCGATATGCAAGAATGCAACGAACACTGGAGTATATTATTTTACGATCAAAAGGGGGAGGAATAAATGCAATCCACGTGTAAAATTTAATACATACCTGGATCAGACAGCACGTGAGCAGAAGAGGACGGGCCCACGTGATGCACCCTCCCAGACATTGACGAACTGAAAGATTCCAAAATGGCAGACAGTGAGTTCAAAGGATTAACCCCACCACACGTAACAGAACAAACCAAAGGTTGTAAACGAGTTAACCTCATCACGTCAGCTGGCTTGGGACCAGTACGTTGATTACGACGTTCAAACTCCTCCACAAACCCAGGATTGCTCGAACGAGCAGGAGTCTGTGTGGACGAAGGACGTTTCCTCTTCGAGGAAGTTACCTAACACGCCTGTTTAGTACAAGACTTGTTAGAAGAGGAAGAAATGCACCGAGAAGTGGGGACTACACCCGCTTCCCAATTCAACTTATCAATCAGAGCCTTCATACGCCACTCATGATCGGGCATATTAAGCCACTCCTTCAAAGACCGCTTACGCGGCCCAGGATCATGAGAGCCGTCAGGCTACGCACAAACAAAAGGCTAAGTAAATGAGTTATTTAGCGTTTGGGTCGTAGATTTTGGTACAGTAGAGGGTCTGGGTCCTAAGTTTGTCCAATTTAGTGTTTGGGTCATTGACTCGTTAGTCAACAAAGTCAAGTAACCAAACTGTTAGGGCAGTTAAGTTATAGTTACTTCTATCAGTAATTTTTACGAACAATTTGTACGCATCAATCTTGGGATGAAGGAGTATTTGGTTGATGATTTCTAACCCCTTTTTCTACGTTCTCCTTCCCTGCAATTGCGAATTGGGAAACAACCCATTCATTCTCATCCTATCAAACCTCAAGAAAATTCACGATTTCGGTCATACAACCATGAAATCAGTGACAATAATACATATTCAAGGCTATTTTTCAGGCCTAAAACATCACCCGAATTTTCAATGACATTTTTAGAATTCGATTTCGTTGCAAACCCAATCTTCCTACACCTGCCAGTTCTCCAAAACTCTTCTCAAGTGAATCTATTAGAAGATAAATCAGTTGTGTCATTAGAACCCAACAAGATCTATCTTTACAGTTATTTTGTAAAATTCTCGTCAAGCATCAATATGTGTATACAATTAGCTAATTAATCTTCGCCCTTATGTTGTGTTTACTAAGATACAACATATGCAACATGTCGCAGGGTGGAGTTCATCCTACCAGCTCAGAGTTCCACTTTTATAAAATTCTTGAGCACCAATATATGTATGCAATTGGCTAATTAATTTTCCATGTTAATTAAACAAATTGAAAATATCAAAAGCTTGCAATGAAGCTTTAATGGCGATTCTCGAGAAAGAAGAAGAGAGTGTTTGAGAACAAATTTAATATAATATTAAGTTATTAACCCACTTTGACGGTTCTGTTACTTGACCGTGTTGACTAACGAGTCAACGACCCAAATCCTAAATTGGACAAACTTAGGACCCAGACCCTCTATTTTGTACCAAAATCTAGGACCCAAACGCTAAATAACTCTAAGTAAATACAAGTTCGGAAAAAAAGGGGGGGGGGGGGTCCAAGAGCAAAATCAACATGCCAAGGGATAATCACTCACCACAGAATCTCCACCCAATGTACCACCAGGCGGTGACAGAGACGGCTTAGGAACTCTGGCAAATTGTGATCGTCCATGTCCGCCAACAACTTTTGAGGAGGAGAGGGGGACTTTCCTCCTTGATTTCTTCCCTACAACCACATCAGGGTCCAAGGGGAGAGAAACCCAGGCTATCTCGTTGGAATGCCGAGCGCGTTCCTTGTTCCCGGGGACAAGTCTCAGCGGTCCTCATATATTCTTATCAAGCACAAAACGACCAATATGATGCATATCAAAGAGCTCATCCTTGTCGGGCGCGGGGTAAACAACAGGGGCAATGACCAGAAATTTCATCACGCGCGTTAAAAGCTCTTCCCAATACTTGTACCAATTGGCAGAAACACAGAGTCCTCGAGTAGGGTCAGGATAACGAATCGTGAAGGGAGTAGGGCGACAACGAAGCGCGCCTCCGTCAGAATAAACAAACCTATCATAGCATGTCTCGATCGAGGCATTGTCCAGAACAAGGGGACGCAGGGGAGGCGGAGGAACCCCCTGATCAAATCCTGCTTGGCGGACTATACGATCAAAACTGTAAGCTTCGATAGAAAACACGCCACCATAAAAACCGGTCAGGTAACCAGACGTCACCGAAAAAACGAAATCCACTTCATTTGCCTGACTCACCCTCCTGGAATCGAGGATTTCCCCCTCAGTCGAGTAAAAGGAATAGGGAGTAGGGCCAACACGACCATCAGTGTATGGGGGAAAACAGAACTTTGCCCCGACATCCATATACCTGGAGATACTATCGAGAGTTTTAGGCGACTTATTCTTATAGAGGCGGGCGCGAGGGAAAGTGTAAACCATAGGATCTTGGTAAACCTCCCCTTCCTCATTGACTCGCTCCACGTGACCATAGATGGTAAGTGTCAGAACCCCTGGGCTGAAACCAGGAAAGCGCTCCCAAGACCACATCTGTAGAAAGCTCACGGGGACAAAAGTCTCGACGGTGTGAACATTAGCGGCCCTCTGAAGGTCAATCGAAAGCAAGTCTAAATGACGATAAAGCCCGCCCAAAAACATGGAGCCAAGGGGAAAGAGATATCGCGCGCCATCAGAACATCCATTGGCATTAGTTCTTCTTTGATGGTGTCCCCCAGACCAAACTCAAACACATCATGACTTAACCAGAAAAGGAGGAACGCGGCCAATTGCAACGTCTCTGAATCTTCGCCATAGTCTGGACGCTCCCAACCATCTTTCACCTCCTTTGGCGCCCAGTACTTCACGAACAAGGGGAAGGCGGAGCGTCTTTTCTTCTGACGGCTCGAAGCAGGGGCTTCAGTTTCGGTCTCACCTACAATATACACGCAAAAGGAAAGATAAAAGAGCTCGTTGTCAGTAGCGCTGGATGGAGTGTTCCCTGAGAGGAAAAGTCAGTTCAGAAAGAATTACCTCGGGCACCCCCGTGCTCTTCGCCCCTCTCTAGATCGTCATCCTGAGCTGTCTCGTGCTCCTTACCTTTCTCTGAGCCGTCACCAAGTCCTTCCGCGAGAACATTTCTCGCATGCTCTTTCGACTTCTTCAGAATAGTAACTAAGTCCCAATCCTTTGGACGCATACATCCTTCGACGGCTGACTGGTGCCAGTAACAGGAGCCATGGGATAGCAACAAGGTAAGTGCGATCACATCCTCAAGGGTAATCGTCCCCTCGCCCCAAGCAAAGAGGAAAGTATGGAATAAAGAGATCCAACGCGTAACTAGCTTGTTCAGATCAGAGGTACTATGCTTGCAAGAACGACTTTTTGATGCTTTGATAGCATCGAATATACCAAGCCCTTCGAGGATATGTACATAGGGCTCGTAGTTAATGATGTATTTGACCCACTTGGACCAACCCTCCTGCGGTTTTTTCGTGGACTTGTAAACAATATTCGGAAGTTCGTAGTCTTCGTGGTTAATAGCCAGGCGAGGGATCTGCTCGAAGGGAGGGAATAACCACCCACTGCTCTCAGTATTCAGCAACCACAATGGATCGGCTGGGACTGGTGGTGGTAAGCGATTTAGGAAGCGCTGATTGAGAAAGTTATCTGGGTAAACATCACTAGGGAATGGGACAAACGCGTTTTGGAGAGCGATGCTTTTGTTGAATTGGTTGTGAGAAAATATACCGTCTTTGCGCTCGGGATCTGGAAAGACGTCGAGCCCAGCATTTCCAGCGCCTCCTTGATCTGTCATGTTCTCTAGATCGACCTTGTTCTCGTGATAGGAAACGATTTGATCATCTGGCAAAAGCTCATGATCGCTCATCGTGGTGAAAGGAGAAGAGAAGAAAATTTAACTAGAAAAGGATTAACTGGAGGAAGTGAAAACTAGGGGACTATTTATACAAGGAAGAAAGGAAAGTGGAGAAGCATAACCGCTCGCCATCTGGGCCATGATGTCGATTAAATGGCTGAGACGTGCGGTGCCATGTAAGCCACGATCTGGACGGTTAAGGGGCAGTTATGAAGACGCCTGAGGACTTTGGTATCCATGGATGACGGTTGACCCGGCACGCTTGCCCGCCCAAGCCGTCAGGGGACTAATGTGAATACCCCAAGTCTAGTAGGGCCTAATGGGTCTAAGATATACCTATCTAGGCCCATTCAATGGGCTTGGGTTGAAGGATCTTAGAGATCTAAGAGATAAGAAATGGCAATCATGTGAATTAATGGTTGAGATGACACATGGCAACCTAAGGGCAAAAGGAGATCTCTATAAATAAGACTCTAATGGGATCATTAGGAGGCTAATTTTGGAGGTTGGGTCATTTCCTAAGAGAGAGAGAGAAAAAAAGAGAGAGAAAGGGAATTGATACCTCTGTGATTCGGATCAGATCTATATCTTACCCCATTTACACCTATCCTCTGACATTCTCCTTCCCCGTATTTTTCAATACCTATCCCTTTATAGGGGTCGCGAGAGAACTAATATCCCTTCCCGGTAGGTATTTATAAAGGAAAAGAGTCATTCCCGTAAGTTTCAACACCACTCTCACAACTTTTTTCATCTTGATTTCTTCAATTCCCACATTCCGTAGTGCATATTGAATCATAAGGATTTCTTCGTACCTGCATTCACTTATCTTTGAATGCTCATTTGCTTTCTTGGATACGGTAGTTGGTGATAAACAAGACAGATTGCTGATAGGCTAATCTAGAGCCAAGGCATGGTCTTCCAAAAGATAGACTCATTGATCAATTTCCTTTGCCCATCTGGTGTCTCAGATCAATGAGGAAGAAAGCGGTCAGAGGTAGCTGCTAAAGAACTAAATATAGAAATATAGACGAGACGATCAAAGAGATATGATCAATTCAATCATTTCCAATAGGGGCGTTGAAGCAAGGTATCAGTTGGTGCAGCGGGGATCATATGAAAGGAGGAAGACCATGACTTCTTAGTCTAAATCAACCTATTCATAGCGGAAACCGAGGAGCGCTACATTCGGATTGACAAACCGGTACAACTAGAAATCTATGAGCCTGTTATTTTGCTCACAGTTGCGCTAACATGACACGTTATTTTCGTAAATCTTGCTCTTGTTTTGTCACTAGACCGCTTTCACTCGAGCTCTATTCAACATGCTTGGGCATAAGCCCTAAGACATGGAAAAGACTACGATCCCAAAGATTTTCTTGTCTTTTTCTTTCGTTTAATACGAGATGGCTGAACACCTCCCGATGCTTACACCTGTCGCCTATCGAAGTATTCTAAAACCTTGTACGAGAACTTGTATTGAGAAGGATTTCCCGCAAGCTGCAGTTCTTCCATAACAACTTAGCTTCTCGGCGATGCTATTGACATAACAATCGGTACACCATAGATTGGCCCAACTCGGTCCTCTTGTACTAGAGTTGGTTCCTCTCAGTTCTCCCTTTAACACCAACGGTAGATAGGAACCGAACCGTCTCACGACGTTCTAAACCTAACTCATGTACCACTTGAATCGGCGAACAACTGAACCCTTGGGACCTTCTTCAACCCCAGGATGTGATGAGTCGACATCGAGGTGCCAAACGACTCCGTCGATAAGAGCTATTGGGATTCATCAGCCTCTTATCTCCGGCGTACCTTTGATCCGTTGAGCAAGAGCCCTTCCACATGGGACTCCCGGATCACTATTGTCGACTTTCGTCTCTGTTCGACTAGTAGGTCTCACAGTCAGGCAGGATTATACCATTACGCTCACGAGCAGAATAAAAACTTGAGCCTACCTTCGCACACCTCCGTTACTCTTTAGGAAATAACTACCCACCTCAGAGTATCCCGCCCATCTCCGAATTCACGGTGTGGCGGTTAGGCACCCTTAGACGAAAGAGTGGTCTTTCAGGATTGGTTGAACCTCCCGCATATTTTACACATTCGATCAAGGTTGTCATTGCGAAGCTATAGTCAAGGTACACGGGTCTTAACGTCTAGTCGTTGGTACTCCGCATCTTCAAGGAGAATTCAATTTCACCGAGTCCGTGTCGGAGAAAGCGGGGCAGTCGTTAAACCATTCGTGCAGGTTGCTACTTATGCGACAAAGAATTTCGCTACCTTAGAACAGTTAGAGTTACTGTCGCCGTTTACTGGAGCTTCCATTCAAGGCTAATCACACTTTTCCTTCCAACCTTCCAACCCTGTTCAATTCTACTCGTCAAGAACAACCGATGCGAATGACTTAAGATTAATGAGCTTCTGCTTTGCCACCAGTCGTGGACCGCACAAATGGGAAGGAGTTCTCCGATCAGTAGGCATATAAATTAAAAGAACCGGCGGTATGCCTAAAGTAAGAAGCGGCATGTTAATTTGTAAGCAAAGGGCAACTCGAGATATCTGACGCTCTGGAAATCGAAACTCGACTTAAACCACCTAGATGTAGTAACTCGAAAAAAAAAAGGGTATGTACTTCTTGTCAATGAGCTAGAAGTCTCGGAAAGAGCCTGAAAAGCGATGTCTGAATTATGCATCTAATTATATAGGTGATATAAGAAGGGACTCTTTCGGCTTTATTTGCATAATTATTCTTGCCTTAGCTTGGATGGGCATTAGCTTAATATGAGGAGAAAACTACAAC
>JAJJMA010339025.1:0-18446 GCA_023529015.1 Papaver nudicaule
CAAAATCAAGATCATGGCAGAAGAGAGTGACGGTTCAATTAATAGCAGTGCCAATAACAAAAGCTCTTCGCGTTATGATATTTCCTCTCTAAATCTTAATATTTCCACGTTTTCGACAGGATTCACTCTGAAGTACTCCTCTTATGTCGGGTTAGAAGGTTTGATTTCATGCTTAGCAAATCCTATGTTGTATCGTGTTCCATCGCAAACTGCTATATTAGAGTTTTTAAAGAACTTTTTATCTTCTCATCACCATGTTCTTCTTGAAGATCTAATTTCAATTCAGATAGCACAGGAACCGAATCTGTTAGTTTAATCATCTTATTACATTTAATTTCATGTATTGTGAACCAATTACCAAGTGAAGGTGCTCTTGCAGCTTTTAGTAATTTTTTTTTTTTTTTTTTGGGTTTTTTTGTTGCTGAAATGTATGATGTAATCTGGATGTAAAACATATATGAATAAAACTTGGAGGATATTGTTGTATAGTAAAAGGGAGATTTGCATTGAGTTTTTGAGTCAAAGCATTTGCCAACCTGTTTGCCTTTTTGATTACTAACCTGTAAATAAAGTTTTCTTTGACTTGCATCTGGAAGTAAAAAAGATTTTATTCATTTTTGGTCCCACCTCAAAGAATTTATCTTCATATAATAATAATCAATGTTATACTAGAGAAATATAGATCTTATTATATCAAACTTGTTTGTAATTGGTAAGGAAAGAAATTTAATCTTTTGGGTTGTTACCAATTCTTTTTAACTTTCCAATAAGTAATTTCTCATCAATATACAAATCTTCTTGTTGAAGACAATATGCTACCAACTTTTCTAATTTTAGCTATCATTGGTGTCTTCTTTACTTAATGGAAACACAAATTATCGCAATTTGGATGATAACGGCAGACATTCATATCAGTTAGCATTTAACATAAAAATTAAACTTGTAAATCTAATTTTTTCAAGTACACTTTTGTATATTGGTAACTTATATATGTTAATATTTTTAATATATATGGAGGGTTTATTGTACAAACACTTCTAAAATAGTCACTCATATGACCGCATACGGTAGCAGTATGATTTACAAAAGCACATGTAAATATATGTTTTTATATGTCAGGCTGACAGCTACAATAAAACCGGTTGCTATAATATCCAATGTTCAGGCTTTGTGCAGACAACATCAAAAGTTTCCCTTGGTTCCAGCTTCAATCATATATCAACTTTCAATGGCGACCAATACTACGCCACCCTCATAGTGTTTAAGGTAACGCCACTAATGAGTAACATTCTTGTTTTCGTATTTAATCTGATTTCATCTAAAATAATTTTAATATGCAAACTTTTTCTGAGCAGGAGCAATCAACTGGAAACTGGTGGGGTACAAGTAGGAGGTATTGATGTGGGATATTGGCCACACTTTCTCTTCAAGCAATTATCAGTAAGAGCAACAAGAATAGATTTTGGAGGACAAATTTTAAATGCACAAACTAATGGGCGACATACCAATACTCAGATGGGCAGTGGTCATTTGCCTTCAGAAGGGGGTTTTGGAATATCAAGTTTCTTTCATCAAGTTAAAATATTTGATAAAAATTATGAAGCCAAAATCCCTGGAAGGGTTCGCATGTTTACAACAAAAGCAAGTTGTTATGGTTTGAAAGTTGACCAGCAAGCCTATTCGGATGGTATAAAATTCTATTATGGAGGGCCTGGATTTTCTAGTATTTGTCAATGATATCCATTTTCAATTTGTCTCAGTTGTATAAGATGTATCAAATAAAGTTGTACGAGGGAATAATAAGATTGGGGTATATTACCTTTTCCTTTCAAGTTGACCCAGTTAATGAGCTTGATGATTACTAAATAAAATACATTTCCCAAGTTTAGATCTTGAAAAGCAGAGGTACCGAAATACAACCAACTTTGTTTGGGCTCGTGAGTCTTATGGTAAGATATGGACTGTTAGAGCATTGCTCGGTTGAACCCACTGATGTTCCTATCTCAAGTTAGTTGTCAAGTTTAGATGAAAAAATACAATCCTTGATAAGTCTACTTTACAACTAAGCCTAGGATAGGTTTAGGTATTCGAGACGAAGACCACCGGAGATGAAGACCCGAGCTTACACACTTGATATTCATTTTCCTCATCTCAAAAGGTAAATGACTATTTTGGATTCTTGTTATTATACCTTTATATCTATAGTAACATAGTCATCACTCATTGGAACGAATACATATGACGGTAAAAATACATTGATGTATATATACCCGAGGAAAATTAATTCCAACCTAAAATATGAGAATACCTTTGACGTTGAAAAGGTCATGATCTTGTAGTGGATGAAGAGATGAATCCAACGAGCCAAGAATCACTCAATTCCGTTGTATAACGAATGAATTATGGCCAAAACACTTTTGCGACTCTTTTGATCGGTTCTATATGAACGCATTCATGTCGCAAATTGTTAACGTCCACGAACAGCTGGGAACTGTAGTTGAACGCGTTCACAGTTGCAACGTATATAAGCGTTGATGTCTGAACAGTTATAACAGTTGTAGCTGTTTTAACTGTTGTAACTGTTCGCAACACTTATAAGCATTGCTGATTTCTGTTTCTAAAAATCAGGTTTTTTTATGGACGTTTTTGTCTATCTTTGGAAGGTTTTTAGAGTTTCTTTTGGGCTTCCATAGTAAAGTAATTTACTCCCAAAGGGATTATAACCTCTAGATTATTGGGCCAAGTAATTAGTGGACATTCCATGATCACGAACTTGCTTGAGCCCTAAGCTAAAGTTGCTTTATTTTTAAGCTATCTATCCTTGGCTATTCACTATAAATAGATGACCTATGTAGCACAAAAAATATATCCCTTTGAAAATATTGTGTGTGCTACATAAGGTTGTTTTCCGTTCTTCACGAACACGAGTGAGATCTGAAAGACTTTGTTTTGGGATCACAAAGCACAAGTTCTCTATCTTCTTGATAGTTGTATCTTGTATCTAGAGTTATCATAACTCCTTGTCTATTTTAAGTTATTCACTTCTGCTATAAGAACATTCAAGGATTATTGGTGTAACAGAACCCTAGATTTGATTAATCACAATCTTAGATTGTATATCAGCTTAGGTTGGTCGAAATCTAGTTTTGTAAAGACTTAATCTACGATAGAAAACTTTAACGGCATCACTTGTTGTATAAGCCCTAAAATTTTCACAAGTTTCAATCTAGACCTCGTGTTAAGATCAAACTTGTGTGGTATAATTTGTCAGAGCATTGCTCGGTTGAACCCACTGATATTGCTATATCAAGTCAGTTGTCAAGTTTAGATGACAAAAAGACAATCCTTGATAAGTTTACTCTACAACTCGGACTATGATAGTTTTAGGTAATCGAGACGAAGACCATTGAAGGCGAATACATGATCTTACTGCTTGATAAATCATAACGTCCTCGCTAAAGTTTAGAAAGGTTTTTCCTTTCCATGTTTCGTATTTTCCATTCTATCATATCAATAGTCTATGATGTTATTTATAAGATCCGAAGGTATTATAGGATTCTTCGCCTTTGCATTTGTCACAAGTGTGATAATATGTATAGGTATAGTAAGTTGAATTGTCTCATGAAATGAACTCAACGGTGAAAGCGTTCATGAACACGTACATATGTTGCATAAGGCATTCCTGAGAACGAGCGGGTCTGTATGAACGCGTACATACAAGTTCACGTTTTCACCTGAACTCCAATTGACATCTCTATGAATACGTTCATGAACGCGTACATATAAGCCATGGAAAACTTCCAACTTACATTATATGAAGTTTTCGGTTCTAGAGTGATTAGTTCTTGGACTTGTCATTACTTAGCCCATAGAATTCAAGTACTTAATCGACGCAACGTTCAACATGTTTGGACCAGAAGTTGCAAACTTTCAATCAAGGTAGAGTCTTCTTTAACCATTGTGAAAAAGCGGGGATACCTAGATACACCACTAACTTTTTGTTTTCGTGAACCTAGTTGATTATGGTTGTTTGAACGATCTCACAAATAAATATTCAAAGAACAACTTGAGTATAGTTCAGATAACCGAACCCTAACAAGAACGTAGTTCTTGTAGATCTCAAAAGAGATGGATTCACTCAAAGGTTATGAATCAACAAACTTGCAATTACTTCTATTATATATATCAGAAACAATATAATGCGGAAGGGAAAAGTAATGCAAGACACCAGAATGTTGTTAAAGAGGAAACTGCAAACCTAGCAGGAAAACCCCGGGACCTCGTCTAGATGTGAACACCCTTAGTATGAACGGTATACAGATGCTAGCCTACTCTCAGACTTCGGACTGGACTGTATCGAAACTGAATTCACCCTTCAAGCAATTCAGCTACCAATGTGCTCCTACGTCTCTTGGCTCTCACAGTAGCCTACGTACTTGATTCCCCTAACAGACGTCCTTTACAGGCCTAGGAGTTGCTCCACTTCCCTTCGTGAAGACTAGCGCTACCCTGCCTCTAACATGACGTCTAAAAGTATCCAAGTGATTAAACGAGAATACGATTATGATTTCCTTTAGACTTAAAGTCAAGGTTAATGGAAATCGATATGTTGAATAGGGCTTATTGATCTAGCCTAAACAACTTTACCTCCGAACGCGTGACGAACTTAGTATGAAACCTAGTTCGTGAATTTGCGTTTGGGAACTTCTAGGGTTTACGATTCAAGATCTACCTTACGAAGTTTCTATCAAATCTTGGTCGTGGTAAGATTGAAAGAATTCAATCGACCCAAGATACAGGATGGAATTTTACTTCCGACCTGTGCTTCATGATTCTCAAGTGAAGTCTTTTCAATAGTCGTAGTCCTAAAAGGACTTCGAGATGACGGCCAACCTTTATGCAAGGATACACAGATGTGTGGAGGATAGAGATTGTATCTTGCAGAAGGTCGTCTATTTATAGTGATCACCAAGGGAGGCTTTGCTTAAAGTTTAAGCAACTTTGAGTAGGGCTCAAGCAAGTTCCGGATCTAGGAAAGTCCATAGCTTAAATACTCATTCTCAATCTTCTAAGAACTTTGGACTAAGCCAAAGTTAAAGAAGACTCAACCTTATTCGAAGGTTCGCGACTTCTGGTCCAATGCTTGTTTGGACATCGCTTTGCGACTTCTGGTCCAAATACTTAGTTTGAACATCACTTGGATTAAGTTGTTGAATTCCATGGGCCAAGACACGAAAAGTCCGAGAACTAATTATGTCTAGACCGAAAACTTCAAGATATGGAAGTTGGAAGTTTTCGCATGGCTTATGTGAATGCGTTCATGAACGCGTACACAGAGCAGTCCTTAGAGTTCAGGAGAATTCAAAAGAATTCTTGAACTTGTATGTACGCGTTCATGAACGCGTTCATACAAACTTAACTCGTTCTTTGAAATCCCAAAGGTGGCATATGTACATGTACGCGTTCATGAACGCGTTCACCATTTTGGGTTGTTTTCAAGAGACAACTCAACATACTCTACCTATAAAAATTAACACAAGAGTGACAAATGCAAAGGCGAAAATCCTAGAATACCTTCGGATCAGATAAACAACATCATAGACTATTGGTATGATAGAAATGGTAAAAACGATAAGTAAAGGGAATACCTTTCTAACCTTCAGCGAGGACGTTATGATTTATCAAGTAGTAAGCTTCAGTCTTCGTCTTCATCAGTCTTCGTCTCGATTACCTAGAACTATCCTAGTCCGAGTTGTAGAGTAAACTTATCAAGGATTGTGTTTTTGTCTTATAAACTTGACAACTGACTTGAGATAACATCTGTGGGTTCAACCGAGCAATGCTCTAACAATCTCCCCCTTTGTCAATTTTAGTGACAAAAACCAATCTTACATATGGATTCAAAAAGTAAAATCTTTTAGCCCTAACCATAATGTATTTGATCTTCTTGTAATCATCAGCGTCTTCAGATAAGAGTGTTCCTGCAAGCGAATATTCAAGGTAGAGATAACAATCTCCAAGTCACCACACATCTTGGTTTCTAGAAGGAGATAGTCCAACAAGAGTTTGTTATGCAATTGAGTAGTATGTAAAACTTGGTAAGCATATTGCATCGATGCTTCAAGATACTACACAATTTGATATGTTCTCTCCCTTACTCAATACACTAATTTTTGTTAGGCCATGACAAGCACATCGATTTTACTCCCCCTATGACAATGCCGTAGACAATTGTCGCAGTAGATAGAAAGATTTTACTCCCCCTTACTACAAGATTTCTCCCCCTTTTTGTCATAAAAGACAAAGAAAAGAAATATAGGAATCCTCATAAAATCACTAATCAATGTAGACAAAGGTAAACATACCTGAAACGAGAGATAAAAAGATGCAATTTTCTCGTAGATTTCACAGCCGCACTCCCCAAAAAGATATTGCCATGAAGCACAAGTTCAAAAGAACTCTCCCCCATTTTGTGTCATTCCATAAGGAACAACGCGACTAACTTCCCAAACAAGGTTTTTAGAATAATATCTTGGGTACAATTTTCACAAGTGAAATTTTAGATATGTTTTTCTTTCCTAGCCAGTTACGGCCATATAGGAATTCAAGGTTTAATCTTCTAACAAATTAGAAGAGCAATCTAGGAAACACTTAAACCTTCTAACAAACTTAGAGATGCCATCTGTTACCTGGTTATCATCTCAAATAACAAAAGAAAACTGACAATAATATAAACCAGTACTTAGAGATATTATCTTTTTTATTACATATATGTTTTCTAAACGAAAACTATTTCTGCCACTAGTTAATGGCTGGATAACAAGTTTCCCAGTGTGTCTATCAGTACTTGTGCATCATTTGAAGACAATTAATTTCCTGCACATGCAAGTGCGTAGTTAGATGCATATCTTCATGACGGGGGTCAGGTTTTGCTCCAACGCCTTTCAATGATACATTCAGCACCATGTGAGGTACTATTTTAAGGTATGGCTCTACTGCATTCCTTGCACACGGACTTGCAGTAGAGAACACTGCCTGATGTTGGTAGGGAAGATAGGGTTTCAGTAGTGATTTCCGAGGAGAGCCCATACATCCCTCTTGCTCTATTGTGCAGAGCAGTCTGTTGACAAAAAAAAATCCTTTGTAATGGTTTACAAAAAAAAAAAATGAAATACATACAAAGCAAGAAAAAAGTAGGTCACAATTTCTGGATAAATCTGATATGAGTAGGGCTCAAAAATGTGATCGTCACCCACTAAACAATTCGGACTACCTCCACATTGAGTTTTCTAACACAACGGAGTAAAACCAATTAATATTGCTAAATTGTGAAATTTGAGCCATATTGGATAAAACATTATTTCTTTAGCTTTTTGCATGGTATCTCTAAATAAAAAAACAGTCTTTTCAAACAAGAACATTAAATAACATAAGAAAATGTGCACCAAGAAGCAATTTCCAACTCTCAATGGCTATATCAGTACTTCTGCATCATTTGAAGACTGCTAATTTCCTGCATATGCAAGTGCTTTCTTGGATGCATATCTTCACAACGGGGGTCAGGTTTTACTCCAAAGCCTTTCAGTGATACATTCAGCGCCATGTGAGGTAAAATGCGAAGCTATGGACGTAATGCTTCTTCACGTCGAGACTTCCAAATAACCAGGTTAGTTTTAGCGACCAAATCATAACGACATAGACGTTTGCAATCCAGTGTTATTCGCCACAGCAATGCGCTGTTCTTACCAAGTGCAATAGGCACATAATGTATCATCTGCTCTTCCTTCTTTCCCAATTCAATGCTGCACTGTTTCACCCATTTCCTTCCGCTGCATCTGGTATGTGCTCTAAAACAGTTTCTTTTCTAGAGCAACCACAAACGCAGAGTTATGTCGCCTCTATGCTGGCTCGTATAATACAAACATAGAGACAGTCCAATTTGGGCTAACCCCAGCCCGTGAATGGGTTTTCCCTTCTTAAAGATCTTGATTGGTGGTGGTGATTCTATTTCGAATTTCTCAGTATGCAATTCGAAAGATACAATATTTTGATTGATTGTATCGAGCCAAAATATACGTCCATGTGCAAATATACCAGACGATTCACGTAGGTTGTACTGAAAGTCGTCTTTGTTCATCCAACCCCTACCATCGTCAAGAGTGTACACTTGGATGACTTTCCCATAGGTTCTCACAACTTTATATTTACCAGTAGACTGACAGTACCCGAATCCTGCCTTCACTTCATGAAAATGTGGAGAAGGATCTGGATGTTTGGGTAGGTGGAGGTGCTCACCAGTTGATGGATTCATAATATAAACTGGATCATTAAGAGCCATGTTGTGTGGTATCCCAAAGCATACCAGCCCATTGCATGAGCCAATAATATTTGGGCAATGCATTTCTATACTGTGATATGTTAAACTTAAAACTGGTTCTGGGCCGATGCTACCGACTTGTTCATGGTTGATTTGTTTTGGCATTAAAAATACTTGTAGACGGTAAGGCATAGTGGAGGCCGCAAATAAGAGACCCAATTTGTTTTTCCCAAGCACTACCTGCCATTCCTTGCACACGGATTTGCAGTCGAGAACACTTTCTGATGTTGGTAGGGAAGACAGGATTTTAGTAATGATTTCCGAGGGGAGCCTATTCATGCTTCTGAAGTCCTGCAGTATTACACCGAGACAAATCATCATTTTTTGCTTTACGCAGTTGTCGATGCAAAAATATTTCTAGGGTAGTATTAAATGGCTTGTTAACTAGAGACAGGCACAAAACAAAAATGGTGAATAAAAATGATGAATAAAGATGGTTGTAGGAATCCGTAGTTGGTTACCTGGATCTTGCGGAGGAATCTTTCAAACGGTGCTCTAAACCTTTTGTATATTTTAAAATCACTTTCATTGCTGTTATCGGGGTGTTCTTCGTGCTCGATAAGCATATCATCCAAAAAGTCATCACCTGCCATAACTTACACTGTGTACGTACAACAAAGGTAGGAATATGAGCTCGGATGGATTAAGTTCTAAAAGATGGTTCACAAAACATTATTTTGATACAAGAACCGGATTGAACATCGAAAGTATGACGATAATAATTTTTTCTGGAAGGCTCGGCAATGCAGTTTCACCCTTCATAGTCTTCACGGGTTGCTGTTTCATGGTGAAATTAGTGTTTTGTGGCCAATCCTTCAATAGTATATACACTCGAAACTCTTTAAATGAATAGCCTTGGGACCGGAGAAATGTATTCATTTAGACAGAGTAATAATTTAGAGTTAAAGTTTAGCTTGTCCAAGCCTAATTGAGATCACGGAATTCTATTATTTAGAAAGATTATTTATAACTTAACGAGTATTAATTTAAAGAGTTTCTAATGTACATGTAGCTGGAGGAAAGATGAAGCGTTTTGACACACTGCATCAGTGGGTCTGCTCGCAGCGGCATCCAGCATATACAACCGACATGTATATAGACTCTGAGAAGTCTGACTCGTCTGAGTTAATTTAGTTATGTTAGGAAGATTCTGGAAGTTTGGTTATGTTAGGATTAGGAAGTTAAGTATTTCTAGAATTGTCCTAGGAGGGTCGGTTGATGCTAGTATATAAAGGCTGCTACAAGGGTTGGGTTCTGCAGAAGGCAGCAAACCCTATAGATGGAGGGTTCTTCTTCATCTTTTTCAACCATGAAAGAAGATGTCTTGCTTAACATCTTTGGAAGACTACCAATCAAATCCATCTGCAAGTTCAGGTGTCTTTCGAAGGCATGGCGTTCTAAGCTTTCTGACGCTAATCTTATGCGCAACAAATTCAAAACCATTGAAGATAGACTATGGGCAGTCTTTTCAAACAACGAGATGTCTACAGAATCTGTATCATCTTGCAGGGGTTTATCTGGTTACGATGGGTTTTCCTTTCGTTTCCTTACCGAATCACAGGGAATCGATCCAGAATATCACAGGTTTTATATTTTAGCAGCTTCAAGCAATGGTTTAGTTCTTTGTGCTGCTGTACACGACGTTACGTTCGGCGGTTTCGGCATCAGACGTTATTTCCTCTGTAACCCGGTGACGAAAGAAAGTGTTGTACTCCCTCTGCCGCCTCCGAAGAACAGTGTTGGTGAGTTTTCGTATGGTTTGGTTTCTGATACGGACGAGAGTGCTTTCAAAGTCGTGCGGACTGAGACTACTTTGAGGAGTAATGCTGGTTTCGAGGTCGATGTGTACTTCTCGGATTTGGATGAGTGGAGAACATATAATGTTGCGTACCCTAAACCCCGAGGGGAAACTCAGGATGATGAATGGGAAGCTCAGGGAGATGAATCCATAAGCAATGTCATTACTCATAACGGAGTCGTCTATTGGATCGAAGAAGACGATGTAAACAGGGTTGTTGCTTATGATCTCAAGACAAGTAACTATGAATGCGACAGTCATCAATGCAATGTGTTCGATGTGCCCATCTTGCATCGTCATATTAGACGTCAACGTGCTTCTAGCGAATGTCTTGGGGTATCTGGAGATTCTGTCTGTTATGCACACATTCTGAAGAATGTTTTGAGAATTTGGGAACTTGTCAAGGACGGCGAGTTCAGTTACGAGACTGGTTGTTTTAAGTTTTTATTCGACTATTGTAATAAACCAGCTGTTTGGAGGATAAGGCATGAGATTACTTTACCAGATGAACCCGAGGAATTTTCGTTCATGGCTTTCAGTCCTAAGGATTTCGGTGTTGTCATCTTGTCTTGTGGTGACGAAATTTATCTTGCGGACATTGCAGCAGATAAACCAGAACTTATAGAGTGCTTATCTGCTGAGGATGGAGAGTCAAGATTTCTACATCGCCTATGTGTTCCTTCAACCAAGAATTCATTCAAGGCTCAACATGGATACTCCCCGTTTATTGTAACACCAACAACGACAGCCATTCCCAAGGTTGGAACGAAAAACTCAATCCGTCGTCCAGATCCCTCGAACAAGGGGTCTAGCTGTTCCCCAAAGGATAAGAAGCTACCCCATGAAACTAACCAAGGTGCTAAGGCAACCAACCAAGGAAAAGCCGCTAACTCAACAAACCAAGGCCAGCGCGCCAGGGAAGCTAGCCAGGGACCAAATGCGCCTCACAAGAATCATGCACCAAATCCTGCCAGTAAAGACTCTGACAACAAGTGGAAGAAGTACGGTCCGCCTAGACTTTATGACGAAACTAACCAAGGCACCAAGGCAACCAACCAAGGAAAAGGCGCTAATTCAACAAACCAAGGCCAGGGTGCTAGGGAAGCTAGCCAGGGCCCTAAGGCGCCTCACAAGAATCGTGCACAAAATCCTGCCAGTAAAGACTCTGACAACAAGAAGTACGGTCCGCCTAGGCCAGATAGGAAACCAAGGTACGATGATCAAAATTCCGTCAGGGTTTCAAATCTCTCAGAGGATACTGGTGACGATGACCTGCTTGCTCTTTTCGACGGCTTCGGGCCTGTTGCACGTGCTCGTGTGATTTTGGATGGTCACACTGGTAAGAGCCGAGGCTTTGGTTTCGTGAATTTTGTGCACAAGGAAGATGGTGAGAGTGCGATTACAAAGATGAATGGGTATGGTCATGACTATCTCATCCTTAGGGTAGCATGGGCAGGTCCTAGGTCCAGATAGTGAGTTGGATTGTGAATGACTTGGTTAAGACAATTTCTTTAATGTCTGGTTGTTTTATCTTTTTGCGCCTGAAATCAACTCCGCTGTTTTTGTATTTTGCCATATCCCTATTTCCATGAGTCTGGATCAAGTCTGTTCTGCTTCAACTTAGACAAAAAAATCTAGAAAATAGTTGTGGAGAACTGTCAACAGAAGCCTGTAATAACCTTTCTTCAATGCAAGTGGACATTGAGTAGAAAGTCTAACGTACAGTAATTAGTTATTAACCCAAAAGCGTAAGCAACCCAACGGCCATGTAATGTCTAACGGTGTTGTACACTGCCCGTGGAGCCATTGGCATTTGGCATCATTTGATCTGACAAATTCTACGGGGATGCAAAGACAAGGTTAGCTTACTGCAACGTTATTCAAATAATGTCGACCGAAGTGCCAGAGAAGATTGATAGCTTAGTGGCTGATTAATAATGCTAGACCCTAATGTGCCCAGGCCCCAGGGCTACGAATGGTTTTGTCTTTGGGTAGTGAACACAAGAGTCTATAGAGAAAAAGACTTTGACTTTCAGCTATAAGGTGCCCTTAACCATCGGTATATTGTGAATATCAAACACCAGTGTAAATGTTAGATCTATAAAGAAAGGGAAAGTAAAGCCCGTGACTATAGAAAATTAGAAACCCTAACCCTTTCATCAGATCTTGCAGAGAATGAAATGAGAGTAAATAGATCTGAGTTTATTGGTTGATCAAGAAACAGAGATAAGATATAGAAGAAGGCGATGCCCAAGGAATATTTATTGACAGATCTGAGTTGTGTGGGATGTCGATACAGCAGAAGAAGAAGAAGAAGAAGAAGAAGAAGAAGAGGAAGAATAAAATGGCTTATGTTGGTATTTTTCGGTTTAGACGGACTCGGAAAAGACAAAATTCTTCCTGGTTTGGATCCGGTGTTGTAACAATGAAAACCGTCGTGTTGATCCATTCCCTGTAAGATTTCCAATTTCAGACTGATCTCCCTTCCAATTATGTGTTCGGTCGATTTTAGCATTTTGAAAACTGTTTAGATGTTTTGTTTTCAGCATCTGTTAAGATTTTTATAGCTGATGTTTATGGAAGTAAATTTTGTTTCTGTAAAATGCAGGTAGAACCAGAGATCCAAAAGCTTTTGGGTTAGGTTGTTCTGTGAATACCATCTTGATACCCACAGATTATTGATAGTGCCACCGTTGTAAGATGCCGAATAGATTGAGTAAAAGAGTCTAATGAAGGTAATCAATAGGCATTGTAAGACAGTTTCTAAGAAAACCCATTTGTTTAACAGTTGTACAATTTCTACCATTGATTGATTGCTTCACAACTTCTACAATGTTTTGTTGCTAAGTTCAAAACTGATGAGAACATTTTTTTTTTCTCGAGTTTTTGGTTGAGAAAAAGCTGACGAAAACTTGAATTATCAAATCATTTGCTTCATCACCTTGTTCACACTAGATAATTAGTGGTTGTAAGGGTGAAAGTTTAGAATTGATAGCTTGTATGATTTTGAATTCTCTCGTGTACAGTAGGTAGTGTTCAATGGTAGTGCTATGAGAACTATGCTATGATTTTGAATATAATTCTCTCGTGAAATTGATGAACCAGCGCCACCTTATGTTGTTCTTGTGCAAGGACCTCCCAATGTCAGTAAGACAGAGCCCTCTCTTCATCACTTTTACTTGACTGATGTAGAGTAATGATCGTGACTGCTGTTCTAATAATGCTGTTATAGGTTGGGACGTCCCTGTTGATTAAATCTGTTATCATGCATTTTCTACGGAAAGTCGAACATATGAATGATATCTGAGGCCCCATTGCCATCATAGCAGATTTGTATAGTATTTATTTGCTTACCGAGTATACTGTAATCATTATTTGTAGGGAGGTAACTTATTGGCTTTGCTCATTTCTTGTTCTTTAGTTGACAAAAGGAAGAGGCTACAGTTGTGGATGCCCTGATGACATGAATGCCACGATCAAAGTTGCGAAGTGTTCTGATCTGGGCGGTGGGTTAATTTCTTTTAGGTCTGTAACTAAATTCCCATTTAGGAAAACGCTGTGGATATATTTTGATAATAATTGTTTGTTGATCTTGTTTAATGCTATGAAAGTGTACGTTGGCAAATATATAACCTTTAATGGTGGCGTATTCTATCTCTTGCAGATAAATTCTCAATTCTGATGGCTTACTGACTGGATCAAGCTTTCTTCTGGTGGGGGTAGGCATTCTTGGTGTGTAATTGAATGACAATACAGACGATATCTGAAATTTTTGGGTGTTGAATTCACTGTCTGCTTATGTGGAGTTGAATAAGAAAGTTAGCCCTGGGAAAGTTGGATTAATGGTTGCTTTTGTTCCAAAATCTTATGCTGAACTAAATAGGGTACAACTACCTAGCATAAGCTCACCTACCTACTTCTAAACTAAAACGTAAGATAAAATGTCAATTTGAAGTCACCTGCTCATTGCCAGAAACATAAACATAGTCACCTACCTAGCTTACTTGAACCATCGTGAGTGGATCCGGAGCATCCTAAATTTAGCATTTTGGGAAAATCCTAAATTTAGCATTTTGCAAGGTCTTAATCTGATGCAAGTCATACTCATGTGGGGGTAGATGCACTTGCAGTTGCACAGTGTCTCTAATTGAAGCAGAACAAGGTATAGTCAATGAATCTTTCTTTCTTCTTCTTCTTCAACATCAACCAATGTACACACATACTCAACACCCAAATGCTCAGGAGCTGAGTTTTATGAGGTTTTGTTTTACTGACCCGGCAACTTTGGGTTGTCTTTGTTTTGCAGATAAAATTGTTCACATATTACTCCTGCACGAGCAAAAGTTAGAGCTTTGAGTTCTTTGGTAAGTCTTTAGCTTCTTGCAGTAGCTAGTGGGCTACTGTTTCGTGTGTTTCTTTTATTTTGGTCTATGATCTTATTTATAGTTGACGAGATGCCACTGAAAGATCCTGTCTTCATTGGTTCCTTCTTTCCCATTTTAGTACTTCTTTCGTTTCAAACAAAATCCATACTCATATTTGTCTTCTCTTTCAAGGCTCACCAGTGAAGAGGCTAAACAGCAATGGAGCTCTTTACTGCAGCAGAAGACCTCAAATTCCTGAATGCACACCAAATCATCAGTGAAGCAGTGAGAATCCCAGCCAGATCATCTCCGCTGGAATTCTTTTTGATCACCTTAACCATCATTCTCCCACTTTCACTGATTCAGCTATTATTTGAGGTTCATACTACGATCCTATATGAGACTTCTTACGATTACTTTTCTGGACATAATTCATCTTCTTCCTATAAACAGTTCATCCGCACTTACTCTATCCAGGAGTTGTTCTACCTTCTTTCCCTCTACCTCTTCTTTCTTCTCTCCATCTCCGCTGTTGTCTTCACAGTAGCTTCTCTTTATGCATCCAAACCAGTCTCCTTTATCCCCACTCTCTTTGCGATTCCTCGCATATTCAAACATCTGGGGCTCACCTTCTTTTATGCCTTACTTCTCATGACAGTGACCTACTTGGCCTACAGCATTCCCATTTCGGTCTTAGTTTCCGAAAATACTAACGAAGCTCTCTTGGTGGGTTTTGTGGTCATATTTGCTATCATATACATTCTTGTTCGGAACTGTGTTACAGCATTATGGCATTTAGCCAGTGTAATCTCTGTTCTGGAACCAGATGTTTATGGCTTGGCAGCCATGAAGAAGAGTAAGCAACTCTTACGAGGGAGAACTAAAATCGCTTTGGAACTTGCAAATCTATACTTTGCGGCTACATGGATTCCAGAATTGGTGTTTCTGATTGCGACGCAGTTTCCTGTACATTTCGTGGTCAAGCTTCTGTTGGTATTGCTGTGTTTGTTCATGTTGGTGGCACTTAATCTCACGGGGCTACTAGTTCAGACTGTCTTCTTCTTTGCCTGCAAAAGTCACCACAATGAAGTGGTTGATAAGAAGGTTTTGTATGATCATCTTGGTGGGTATGATCTCCGCGATAAGTCTGTAGCACTGAATCCTAGTACTGGCAGTGTGGAGATGCAAAGCTTGGTTAAAGATCACGACAGAGTGGGTTATCAGCCTGTTGCAGTGAATGCTAGAACTGGCACAGTCGGAGACCAGAATGCTGAGAATGGAGAACCTTGAAACCTATCTTGATTTGGTATGATTTCTAATTTCTAATTTCCAAATGTAATTACAGACTAGCAGGCTTAGATATATGAGGAGTCATCTGTTTCCGTCATTAGTACTTTGTGTACCTGATATTGTTAATGAAAAACATTTACTGAATTACTGATAATAGAGCTTGTCTGGTCAGAATCATCATCCATGGAAATCCTCAATTCCTTGGAACCTAATATCTTAGGCTGTGTTTACTAGCAGCTAAATGTTTACATGGAGTTTATTTTTACTTCTTTCCTTGCTGTTAATGGCAACCTTATGGTGTATCTATGAGCACTAGCCCTTGGGGAATTGGGTTTCACTTGCATTGAGTGGTTCCACAGCTAATTTTCGATTTTCTATGATCATTCATTCCTTTATATGGCTCTGCAGATACTTGCATGTTCTACATCTGACATTGCAGATGTGACTAACTGAGATTCTGAACATGTGACTAAGTGCCGCTTCGCTTTTACCAATTTGGGGTTGGCTGGAACACCCCAAGCCACCCCTAGTTTCACCTTGCCCCCAACGGACCAGCAGCGTTTGATTTTGGTTGGTAAACACTGAGTTGCATGATGAGTTTACTCCTACTGACTGACTGTAACATCCAGGAGGAGTCTTCCGGCCCTGTATTTGGTTGTGGTAAGAGTGGATAATCAGTAATAACTGCTTTACGAAAATTAAATTTTAAACCTTCAATTTGGATCATTTTTCCGCTAGTGGTCAGCTTAACAAGAGAACATAAAAACACTAGCTTGGTTGGTGTCATACTTTGTGTACCCTTTGATTTATTTTTTTTCTGGTCGTCAGGCGCCTTAGTCGCGCTGAGGCGCCTGAGGCGTGATGCGATTGGTTTAGCGCCTCGCCTCGCCTCACTATACGAAAGATGCATAAAGTTTGGATTTTTTTTTTAAGCCATATAAAAATTTGGACCGGTGAATACGGTAAGAGGGAGCAAAAGAATACCTAACCCTAATCTTCAAAAGAGTATGTCTTACGAAGAAGATACTCCTCCTGGAGGAAACAGCCAGATTACTACAGATCATCTTGATGAAGAAGGCTATGATGATTCCTCAGAGGAAGAACTGCCATATTCCTCTGAAAGTGATGATGATGCTACGAGCTACGAACAGTCATCTTCCTCCTCTGAAAGTTATGATTACTCTGGAAGTGATTATGAACCTGATGACTCCAGTACCAGCTACGATTACCCAGAGGAGAAACCATATGCTTCTGAAAGTGATCAACATTGGACTAAGTTCCAGTATTTTCATCATGTTGATGATTTCGAGTTAAAAGACGAAGCCAAGGATTTTTGGATGGAGACTATGCCAAAGGGAAGCGAAGAAGCATGGATCAACGTGTATGGTTACTTTAGCCAAGAAAAACAGTCTGGAGGATATGCACACGACGCGTCTGCACAGCCGATAGCTGCTTCAGTCAGCTTCTCAATATATGGACTATCTTACCTTCAACAGGTTTTCATGGGATTAGTGGCTGGTTTCGAACTTGCTTCGAAACATGGCTGCGCTGCTACTCCTACTGTGCTTTGCAATTCTAGGTTGGTTGTTCAGCTTCTCAGCAGAAGCATTGCCTCTGACAGATGCCGGTGCGGAACGAAACTAGTTGGTACTGTCTGTGAGCAGTGTGCGCGGGACAGTCTGTCTCATGTCAGTGACTTCGAGAAACTGCTGCCTCTCATTGAAACACTCCAGAGACTGCGAGGTTGTGCTGTTTTCAAATGGGATCCAAGGAATGGAGCTGCCCATTATCTGGACAAAGATTTTAGGATGTTCGCTTTCAGATGATAAAGATCGATATAGACAAACTGGAGGATTTTCCAGATAACATAGTAGACATTCTGTTGTTGGACGCTTATGACAAGTGTTTCCTCTTCGACAAAAGGGCTTGGGTTGATGTAGTGGAAACGACTGGTGCTAAGGGAGTAAAAGGTCAGGGTGACGATGATGTAGTCAGCTCTAGTACTGCATGGGAGGATAAGAATGGTACTGGTGAAGCGATTGCTGGCAACTCAATTGCTAATGCAACTGGATTGGTTTCAGCTGAAGGGAATTCTACAATAGGCAGCAGCAAGGTTGTAAAAACATCAGTTGGGGAAAGAAATTATGGGACGGCTGTTAAAGACTCCACCGGGGCTGGAACTGGAACTTGGAACCCAGACCCAGTAGAAGGGGAGAAGAAATCCCCTGTTAAGGTAGAGAAAATACAAGTTGAAGTCGGGAACAAATTCATGGTTCTCTCTGACTGGGATTGAAGAAGTTTCCAAGGCTTCATAACTGCTGATAGGTGTGTGTTGAATGGTTCTATCAATGTCTATAATTGATGTTTAATCTAGTGTGAAGTTTTTAGCAATAATCTATGTCATGACTTATGTATGATCATGCCTAGCGGTCGATGTCGATTTTGCCTGCGTTTTTCTGACACTTCAGTGCAGATTATATCTGGCGTTTTACCCATTTCTTGTTCTCTAACTTGTCTCATGTTCATGCCAAAAGCAGGCCCATTTGAATAAAACACTTTCAATCATTGACATGATGATGATGATGATGATGATGATGATGATGATGATGATGATGAT
>JAJJMA010339036.1:0-15327 GCA_023529015.1 Papaver nudicaule
GATGGATATGGAGTCTTATGAACCTATGCAGATTTTCTACTCGTACAAGCGTTGCCTTTTCTTTCTTGGAAAACGAAAAAGAATAAATTTATTTGTGGGCGATAAATCAAGTGAAGCTTTTCTATGCCGAAGATCGTTCTCCCAAGGTTATCATCACAGACAAAGCGCAAGCATTGATCGATGCAATTGTCGAGGTATTTTCCGATGCTCACCACCTTCTTTGCACATACCATATACGGAATAATGTTTAAGTTAATTGCAAAACCGATATTTGGACACCAAGGAAGTGTAAATTCGCTAGAACCCAAAAGAAAAACGAACGGATGAGATGAAGAAATTGGACATATAAAATGAAGCTCGCAAGGATTTGTGGGGTGATTTTGGCGAAGATTGGGATGAGGTGGTTTGGGCACTCGCGCCGGAAGATTATGAAAGAGCAAAAAGGAAGATATTGGTGGTTTGGAGTGATTACCCAATTGTTACAAGTTACTTGAAAAATGAATCGTTCTATACTAACAAGCAAAAGTTTGTATATGCGTTCAAAAACCAATACAAACACTATGACAACCAAGCAACAAGTTCGGCGGAGTCTTCTCACGGCCGGTTTAAGAAGATACTTCTAACTGGTGATTATGATTTTGGTAGGGGTTTTCCACGCAATGCACGATTTCTTCAAAGAAGACACTGATAGAGTCATACGGCTTTTTGAAATAAGCCGAAGTTCAAGAAACATGGTGCCAAGAAAGTGCAACAAGAAAGCACCGGTTGTACGTCGAGCCCTAACATCGTCAACCCACTCAGGATCCATCTCTCTAGTAGTCTTCTTCAAAGTATCTCCAAATTCCTCAAACAAATGAGCTCTCAAAATTTTCCTTTCCTTGGTGGGAGGTAGACATGTTCTCGGGTTATTTACCCCCGTGGCATCTCCATTCCCGTAGTTGAATTCATATTCTGCATGCTTCTTGTTCCACCCAAGCACGTCTTCAGCAAGCTGAAAAAGCTAGTCCCAAGGAAGGTTGTTGTCAAAATCTTCAAACAGTGCTTTTCCCTCCAATTGAAGGCCTTGGGTTTCCTTAGCATCATCTAGAATAATAATGATCTCTCCAAAACCAAAACCAAATGTGCCGGTCTCAGGCCAATATCTTTCCCGAAATGCAGTGACAAGAACCCTGCCAAAATGTATCTGATGATTCTCAACAGCTGGGCCTAGCACTGAATTTAACACAATGATTCGCACCTCTGCACACTTGAGGTCCAAATCCCAGTAACCTCCCTTTTGGTGTTTTAATAGTTTGACCGCGAATTTGTGATCCTACAGGAATAATTGAATTGTTAGACATAACCATACCGAAACAAAAACATACAACTATCTAAGAGATTGGAATGCCACCTGCATCTCGGCAACTTTGGCAGCAAAGGAATATTGATAGCCAAATAAAACCTTGTTCCCGTCATCTGCCTCTCCCCAAAGTTTATTGGCCCTCATTCTCTTAGGCAACATCAACTGCTTGTCCGAAGGAAGCCAATCGCCTTCACGATCTGCTTTCTTTCTCTCTTTCTTCTTTTCTTGCAGTGCCGTAAGAACCTCTTCGTCTTCTTTTCCTTCTATATCATCTCCTAGTCCATCATTTCCTAGTCCATTATCTCCTTGCTCATCTTCTACTTCAGCATCCCACCATCTTCTTCATCGTTTTCTTGTTGTTGTTGCTCTTCTTCTTTTTCAAGATTTGCCTGGGATGGTTGTTCTACCTCAGTGTAGTCTTCTTCCATTTGGACATTCTTAGCTTTCTTCGATCTCGGGTCCGTGGCTTGTTGTCTTCTCTTTTCAACCCCACAATGAACTTGGTATAGGAGTATCAACATCCCCGAGATTGCCAAAGTTCTTTTTCTTCCTAACCTCATCACATTTGTTTTTCTTCTTGACCTCTTCAAGTCTCTTTTTATTCCTAATCTCAGCGGTATTCCTGTAACACAAACATACGATCAAACTTAAGTACAATTCAAAAAAGAAAATCCAGACAAAAATATACAGAGTCTAACAAATTTGGTTCCAGGGAAATTTTCGTCTGGAACTTACCAACATAATCATATTGAAAACAAATATCGTCTGGATCAACTATGTGACGAAAATTTTGTTTCCAAAGAAATTTCGTCTGGAACTTACCAACATAATCAAACTGAAAACAAAAATCGTCTGGATGTTTTTAAGAAAATCCAGACGAAAACCAACTATGTGACGAAAATTTGGTTTCCAGAGAAATTTTCGTCTGGAAATAACCAACTTAAATCAACCGAGATACATACTTGGACAAATTTCAAATAACAAAAATTTCGTTTGGATGTCTTGTAGAAAATCCAGCCGAAAAAACTTAATATGAGAAATGTTTGGTTCTAGAAATTTTCGTATGGATTATACCTATCCAACCTAACCGAAAACTCTACTTCACAAATTGCAGAGCAAAGAAATTTCGTCTGGATTTTTCACAATTTACACTATTTTCGTCTAGGTTGCTTGTGACAATCTAGCGAACTTTATTTTTGTCTGGGTTTAGATGCATGCAACACTGATAAAACCCAGACGAAAATTCTGGAAAATTCATTTCGGCTGGATTTCTAGGTTTAACCGAAATTCAAACTGAACCCTACTTCTTTACCAATCAATCCACGTATAAAAACTGAATCATAGACAAAATTAAACAATGGCTTTGTTAATTAGGTGTACCTGAGTCGCATATTCGGATCTTTTTGATTAAGAAACTTGTTTTCATCACTTTGTCCATGGTTTTGCTCATGCTCTTCACTTTCTTCACTTTGAATTTCAGATTCAACATTAGACCTACCCACACGCTCTGCGAATTTCGGATCCTTACTTTGATTTCATGCTGTTTGCTTGGTCTTCGCCATAACTTATATATAGAATTTAATCGTCGATGAATTTTTCGAATCGCCAATTAATCAAGACGATAAAGGTTTATAGAAGAGAGGGAAACCGAGGGAGAAAGAAGGAGAAGATGAAGAAGAGAAGGATGCGTTGAAAATAGAATGAAACTGAAAATGAATTTTGGTTTAGGTTTTAAGGTTTTCTTACTGATTCAGGGGCATTTTGTTCTCATCTTTATTTAAGGGTAATTTAGACTTTTCATTATTTTTTGACACCCCTTATAACACACCCTAGGATTCTAATAGTTTTTTGGGGTCTCTATAAATTCACGTGGCCCCTAAATCAGCCAATCTTTTCTATTCTAGGGTTTCAATGTAGGTGTAGAAAATGCCTTAGGCCAATTTAATGTATTTAGGAGAAGATTTATGTTGAGAAGGGTATCCATGAGAAAGGAAGTAAGGAGACAGCGGTATCTATCAGCGGTAATCAGTTACGACGAAAGGACGTTGAAGGAATGTTTGGAATAGCGGTACACTTTAGAATCGCATCAGCGGTATAGCCTCGACAAAAGCTGAATAAGTTGGTTGAGCATTCAATGCTGAGCAGAACGGTCGAATTGTCAGGTTGAATAGTTGACTCAGTGGAATCCGAGTCATCGATCTTATCCAATACGATAGAAGGACGCCGAGATTATAAAGAGAAGGCGCTGAGATATCAAAGGGGCACGGCGGTAAGGCGGTGAGGAAGAAGACAAATAGTGTCAGAATAGTTTGTACTTATTAGCTGTATTCCATTACTTGTAAACGCCTATATAAGGCAATGGACGCCCACATTTGAAGGGGTTGGAAAAGTGATTGCTGGAATTTGGTTTATTGAGAGGAAGTTATCTTCTTACTCTCCATAGCCCAGGTTGTTAGTGAGATCTTGAGGTCATTGTAGAGTGTTTATCCTTAGCAAGGTGAGATGCAAGGATTCAATTAATAATAATTTATGTTTGAGGGTTTTAGCTTATTTATCTTTTATGCTATGCTTGTGGTTTCTATCCTTAGTTCTGCTTCATGTTTATGTCTAAGTGCTGATATATATATTGATTGAGGTTTACTTTAAGTATGTATGTTATATTGTGTTTATAGTCTTTAAATAGGGGTGTATTGGTAAAATCTCTGCTATGGGGATTTTACCAACTACATTCAAAAAAGTACTTTTTCATCTCAGTCCCCAATCATCTCACGTTCACACGAAAAAGGAGCTTCGTTCACTAAACATCATAGCAAGATCGAACATAAATACATGGTGAAATACCGGATATTTAAGATTTAACCATAACATCATGCTATAGTATAAAACACCATCTCAAAAAAACATAGATATGTCTAGTTTATAAATGTACCGTCACTCCCCGACTAAAATGATTTGTTAAACTGCTAGCTAATACAGGAAACCACGACCTTTTTTACGTACCCTTTTTCCTTCTGCTGATTCATAAAAGTGTTTGCCGTCACATCTGATCAATCTAGACCTCTCTCTTACTCCTCCGTCTGCAAAACAATTAAGTGAGCGATGTTCTTTCACCGTCTGCATGAAGATCCCGAAGCGTGTCCACTTTTCTAAGGGATAAACTCTAAATTTCCCATAACGTCTCATCCACCTTTCATACAAATCCATCATACTCTCTTCCGACTCCAAGTCCCTGTCTTTGACTTCCAACTCCACTGAAAAACTACCACGACTACCAGTGAGGAACGGAAGGAAACAACGAACAAAAGAAAAAAAAAATAAGCAAAAAATAATATTCAATCAACTTAAATTCCACCCAGCCTCAAAATGATTCAGTTGATGTAGATAAGAAAGTGAATAGTTTATGGAACAGGAAACCGAAAGCTGGAAGCCTTGGCAGAAAGGGGTAATACTGAAAGTCATTATAGCTTATATAGGTTAGAGAACCAAAGATGGGTATTAATAGAGTTGCACGACATAAACTAAATTAGCTAGAGACAATGCAATATTACAACAGAAACTAGGAAACATTGTGAAGTGTATATAAATATAATAACCACTATATGACCCAGACATCATTATCAACCCTGCAAGGCACCACACGAGTTGCTCGCATGGGTTGATGTGGCGACCATCCATAAGCCCCAAGCCATCGAGATGGATGGATGGCCGCTGGGGTAAATGCCCAATCCTAGAGTTCTTGGGCTCTACATCCGCGAGTAACTCGTGCAGTAACTAGCATTTTCCCATTTTTACAAGTCTAACAGCATGCACATCTCAGATTTTATGTTAACAAATTTACCAGAGACAACATTTACAAAATTACAATTATGCAAATTTGAGCAACAAAAACATAATTTAATACCCGGGAATTAATCTTCATTGCCACATACCTCGCCTTTTTTGAACAATACAGTCTGTAGTCCTATTGTTGAAGAATGTTTTAGCACAATTGTTTATGCTTGACGTCGATAAGAGAGGTGAAGACAAAGAAAAACCTTTGATCTTGTTCATTATAAATAATAGATATTACTTATTCCAAGTGAATGAGAAGAAAGTTCTGCTTCGTTCCTACCAAGAGCGCAAAATACAATATATCAAAGTTTCAATTTTTAAGAATCATGAAAATTACAACAGTTTTCTACAAGTTATTCTAAACCTGATCAGGTCAATGATGATAATGAGAAATTACCATACCCTAACTTTAGAAAAACAGTAACACAAATTTTCTCAGATTCCTAGTACAAAATATGGAATTTATATACAAACCCACAAAAAATTTGATACTCCTCAGTTGTGTTATCAAGTCTTGGGTGTTCGTACAAACCTCGCAGAAATGAAATTGAAACCCTAATTTGTATGAAAGAAATCAATAACCCTAATTTCGAAAAACAAATAAGCAATTGACCAAATTGAGACTCATGAAAGTGAGAAAATTTACAAGAGAACACTTTAATTTTAAGAACAACGGAAGAGTAAAAAGCTTACCTTGAACTTCTTTGCTGTGGTTCTTTGCCGCCGTCAAATAAACAAAGGAATCCCAAGCCTCTTTATAGGTCATTCGAGGTTTGTCACCGAATGGTGATGGCTGCCTGCATCAGGTAGATGGTGCCCTTAGCAGTTATGCTTGCGGGTTTGTTTGGAGGGATTGGAATCGGTTTCCCAGGAATACAATTCCATTCCCATATTTGGTAAATAGGAATAGAGGGCGGTTAGGAATAGGATTCCCAAAAAGTAAGGGAATTCAAAACCCATGGGGAGTGGTGGGTCTAGGATTCTTCTCCTTTGGAAATATGATTCATGGGTATAGGATTCCCTTCCTACCATCCAAACACGCTATTAATGTTAAATCTAATTTTAGTATGGGTGAAACAAATCATTGATCACCAAAATTAGGTCTGGAAATCAGACTTGAATAAGGATTTTGTACAACGGTAGAAATCCATCCCTGTTTAGAGCAAGGGCTATGAGGCTTTCAAAATGAAAGAGTATGATCAAATGGGCAAATTTGCTTCCACTATGGGTAGAGAATGGACCCCTTTCACCCCAAAGTCTATCAGGTACTCTTTCATATGAAAGAGTGAGTGAAAGTGTAGTCTTAGCGGGTAAAGATTAGTCGCTCCACCAAAAAGGGCTAAACATTTGACGATTTCGATAAATAAGTGAAGAAACGGCTAAACATTAGCCGTTCCTTTAATTTATGTCAATTTTAAAATATTAAAAAGTGGGTATTTATATTTATGTAATAAAACTAATCATTAGTTTATTATTATTGCGGGTCCCAAATTTTTTTTATATTGTGAAACGGCTCAAGATTAACCGCTTAGCCCCTATTTGTTTTGCTTCCATGGTCAAATTCCTCCTCTTTCGGTTAGACTCTCTTTCAAAATGAAAGTGATAGAGTGATTTTACACTCTACCCATAACCCTTGCTCCTGCGTTTGGCACCGAATTCCAATTCCCTGGAATTCAAATTCCCTGGAATTCAATTTCCCTGGAATTCCAATTCCCTGGAATTCAATTTCCCTGGGGTCAGTTTAAGGTGTTTGGCATGACACCCCAAACTTGAGCCACCACCAAGGAACTCTAGCCACCACCACCATCTCCGAGAAACCACCGCCATAAATCTGGTAACTCTACCCTGTACAATGAAATTAGAGTCAAACAACAAATAAACTCAATAAAATTAGTTATGATTTGATACCAATTTGAAAAAGGAGTAACATTTAACAAAACCCTAACTTTATTTTTTCAAGAAAAAAATCAGCTTTTGTTTATTGATGGAGAACAAAAAGATTCAACTTTTCATATTCATCTTCAAAAACCCATCAGAAATGTTAAAGATTGGAGTTTTACTTACGGATTAGAAACCCTTTCTTCCGCCATTGAAACGAATTCGAAATTGGCAATTTTTCTTAACCAAACCTTGAAAAAATACTACAGATGGATAGAGAATCAGCTGAATTGCAAAACCCCTAAATCTATTGTAATGATTTGACAATCGGTGTAACTCAAACTCTAGCTGGGTAGCTGTTCAGCTTTTTCATTCTTGTACAAGATTTATGATAAAGGATCGAGAGAAAATTAGCTGTTCAGATTTATGATGGAAGAAGGAGGAGAGCTCTCTGGGTCAGTTTAAGAACCGAGATAAAATGGAAGAAGAAGAGAAGACGAACAGAAGAAGAGAAGAAGAAGAGAAAGGAAGAAGAAGAGAAAGGGTGGAAAAGAAGGATGGAATACCAAATCGCAGGGGGGGGGGTGCGATTTGGTTTTCCACTCGGGGAAGGAAACCCAATTCCAATCCCTCCTCCAATTCTACCCATTAAAATCATGCCAAATAGCCGGAATTTCAATTCCCTCCCCCAATTCCACCCCCAATTCCAATCCCTCCTCCAATTCCACCCATTTTTGGCGTGCCAAACGCAGCCTTAGTGTTTGCTCGAGCAGGCGAGAGGTTTGGATTATTTTCTTTATTTCTCCTGCCTCCCCTCTGGATAGGCCCATCACCAAAAGAAAATCATGTGGGCAGTCTAACTCCTGCAAAATGAATGATTGACTTCCAATCAGGGACGACGCCATAACTTTTGTTCAGAGGGGACACTTTTATATTTAAAGAATGATTCTAATCCCGATAGGCGGTTGAAGGCCACGTTTTTTTTTTTTTTTACCATTTGTAAAATGTATACTTTGAGTTGCAGACACATTAAAATATGAATTTAGAACAGAAATATATGAATTTGCAGAAACATCTTGACTAGACAATACATTAGATATTTTATCGCAGAGTTTGCTTTCATCATTTACCCTTTAATCCACAAAATCATATCTTTTATAACCAATTTTTTCAATATTTTCCGAATTGGTCCCCCTATTTACTAAAATTACCCAATTACCAAACCTATATAGGTAATTTCACAAAGTCTAATGGGGGACTGCTGTCACTAGATCGACCCTTAACAAGTCCGTCCTGCTTCCAATTTGCTATAATTTGACCCTATTATGGTCACTATCGATCCCCCTTTCACCCAAAGTCTTCATACACTCTTTCATCTGTAAAAAATGGACGCTACACGGTTTATTGTATGTCGTCTGATTTTTTTTTTTTTTTTTTTTTTTTGAATATGAAAAAGATTGTATTAAAGGTTGGACCGAAGCCCACTACCTACAAGCCCATGTAGCTAGGCAAAATAAATAAAGAAAAATCCTCTCGCCCTAATGCAGACGAGTTTTAAACCCAGATCACTGATATCACCACCAAACGATTTTACCACTATACTACAATGACATCTGCATGTCGTTTGAAGGTTGGACGGCAAACTTCTGGATTATGTTGAACGACATGCCAATTTGAAGGTTGGACAATAAACGGTTTGGACCATAGTCTTCTCTTCTCCTTACCCCACAGTGGGATCACTCCTTCATACAAACAAATCCCCCTCCTTATCTAGTCTTATTTGGAGACTGCCATAAGATTCGACTTGAGCTTTGTTGTTGAGGATAACAGGCCAACTGGCGGTGAGGCCAACCCAACTAACCGGGTCTTTTCAGCAAAAAATGGACCCAGCTCGCGTACAGTAAATAAAATCTTTTTTTTTTTTTTTTTTAATGAAATAAAAAAAGATACGTATCAGAAGTTGCCGAAAACAACCTCATAGGCGGACTTGCATTCCCACAGAAAACAAAAAATTATCTATAGCCATGGCACTGAAGCATCTCTTAAGAAAACCATATGGAGGATTTCAGAACCTCGTTAACCATCGATCTATTTCAACTTCTTCACACTCATCTGCTCCAAGCTTGCTGGTCTCGTATGATCAATTAGAGGAGGCATTGAATCGTGTGGAAAACCCAAATTCTTCTAAGTTTCTCCAACACAGTTCACCACATCCTCCCGTTGTAATTGATCCCAGAAAAATCCTTTCTTTTCCTGAAACCCGTGTTACTACTCTTCCAAATGGTTTACGGGTTGCTACTGAATCTGATTTAGCTGCTAAAACAGCAACCATAAGTGCTCGGATTGATGCAGGGAGTAGACATGATACTGATGATACTAGTGGCATTGCTCATTATGCTCAAAAGTTAAATCAGGGATTCAGGATGTCAATGAAAGAAAGGCAAGAGATGATTGAGAATATGGGAGGGTGTTTCAGGGCTTGTACTGATAGGGAATATACTCAAGGTCAGAGATAAGTATGTTGTTCCTGATGCAATTCAGATTCTAGCTGATATTTTGCAGGCCAACTGTGGTGATGATGATGTCGACTCTCTAAGAGATACTATTCTCTCTGAGAAAGAAGCGGTGAGAAAATTTCAATTTTAGTTGAGGAAATGGGTTTGGATTTTGCTGTAAAACAAGCTAAATATGTTTTTTTAATTTTCGTGACAGGTTGAGAGGTGTCCTGAGAAACTTATTTTAGATCATCTGCACAATGCGTCCTTCCGAGGGTCTCCTCTAGGTAGAACAGTATTGGGGACTGATTATGTTATCAAGACAATCCAAAGATTGAAAATTGTTAAATTCATTTCAACTCATTACACAGCTCCTAGAATGGTAAGTAACTGCATTGGACTAGCCAATTACTTTTACTTTTAGCAAACCACAGTTATTTACATATTACCATTCATCAGCAACTTAAGTAACCGCTATCAATGTATCAGGTCATTGCTGCAGCTGGAGCTGTGAAACACGAAGATTTCGTTGAGAAAGTAAACAAGATGATTACAAGGCTGCCAACTGATCCTACTACTGCTTCTCAGCTGGCAGCTAAAGAACCAACAACATTTACCCCTTCTGAGGTGTTTTTACTTGTTTGCATCTTTGAGATACCTGTTTTTTGTTTCAGGAGTACAATTGCTTTTTTCTCTTGTTAATTATGTAATGAACCCAATAGCTATCTCATTTATACCAATTCCAGGTTAGGATAATTGACGATGGTCTTCCCCTTGCACATTTTGCTGTTGCATTCAAAGGAGCATCTTTGACAGACCCGGATTCAATTGCTTTGATGGTTATGCAGTTCCTGCTAGGTTCTTGGAACAAGAGCACAGAGGTTGGAAAATACACAGGGTGAGTGTGTTTTTTTTTTAACACAATGCTTTGTTTGGGTGATTTTATACTATAACCTATATCCTTGACTGGTGGTAGTTTGGCTGTGAACATTCATATCATTTTAGACCTTGGGTAATTTGTGAACAGTTCAGTGCTTGCTCAGAGGGTTGCCATTGATAATATTGCTGAGACCCTGATGCCTTTCAATAAAAACTATAGGGATGCTGGTCTGTTTGGTGTATACGCGTGTGCCAAGGTAAGATCACCCTTGGTGTTATCCCTCACTTAGGGTATAAGTTTGTTATAGTTCAAGTCCTCTTTTAGTTTTTCGTATTTTATTCACATCAGTAATTTCTACTATTTCATCTGTTCTACTTGTGACAGAATCTTACTTTTGGTTTTCTTACTATTTGCTTGTGTGTCTTGTTATTTTTGAGTCTCAAATTGGTATAACACAGCGGAATTACCTGTATGCTTTGTGATGAACCATTTGAAGCAGGAGTGGTTGAAATTGTCTTCATGTCAAATGTTTCTTTTGGCCAGCTGCTCTCTTTTGTATTCTTGTACAAAACCGTCGTATTTATCTAGTCCATCTACCTAGTGTTTCCCGTTTCGGACTTCAGATTTATCTCTTATTAGTCTTACTACCCTAACCAATTTTTTCGATTCTTAGTGTTGCATTTGATGATTAGAACTCAAAGCTTTGTCCTTTTTGTTCTTCTTGATTTACTCTTTGACGGTTCTGAATTGCTAATTATTTAGTTTTCCTGTCCTTTGATCTCAGCCTGAGCGCTTGGATGATTTGGCCTACACAATTATGCATGAGATAAGAAAGTTATCATACCGAGTTTCAGAAGCTGATGTTATCCGCAGTTGTAATCAGGTATCTCTCCATGCTGCTCACTTGCATATTTATTTAGTGGACGACTTCAAACATTGTCTTTTGCTTATGTAATTTCGACTGAATAAGATTAGGTATTTTTTTTTCCTCTTGTAAGCACACCTATCCCATGCATCCCGGAAAATTTTAGTAAAAGGAAAGTTTAGATAAACACACAAGAAAAAGGTTGTGCATGTGTGTGGGTGCTGGTGGATGGGATGTGGTGGCATAACTGGCTAGCCCCAGCTCATTCACGAAATTGGAAAAGGGTAAGACCAATTTCTCCAAGGATAAGGATAGTCTGGGGAACATCAACTTGGTCTTGCAACACATGAATCCCTAGGGCATCCATTGAATTAGTTGACTGCATCATTTAGCATAAACTGTGTTTGCACTATAAGATTTGTTCAATATTTTGTTTCGTTAAAAATGATTATACAAACAGCTCTGTGGACGGGATTTTGAATCCGTGCACCTGCATATATGCCTTGACAAGAATCATGTGGGGTAGATTTTGAAGACAACTGCTCATGGGTTCGAAATTGGAAATTATGAAATAGGATTGTCAACAATCATTGTGGAACAAAACTTCCTATGCAGGATGCAGGTATTTCTCTCATTCAGACAACATGGAAAAGCGGTTAGATCTTTCTACTTCCTGAACAACTAACATATGGGTTAGAAAGAGCACAAAAGAATGAATTTGAGAGACAAGGGGTGGTTACTTGGGGTTTTGAATACCCTGGTAATAGCCTTTACCTCTTTTGCTTTAATTGGACAGCAAACAACTTATAAAAACCTCATTTGAATACTTGGAAAAGGAGGTAAAGGGATTTGAATGTTCACAGTTCTAAGAGCACCCGAAATAGTCACAGCAATATAAGTTATGTCTGCATAATGTCAGCTCTTCAACTCATGATTTCTGTTTGCTTAGTTGGACAACAAACAAGTAGTATACTAACATATACTTTAGTTGATATACATTTGTATGGAGTCCATACAAATATGTTGTTAACTAGGTTTTCTGATTAGAACTTTTTATTTTTTATGGAAGAAGATTTTGTTATGATTGAGACCAGAAAGGAGTTTTGTCATGCTTTAAAATATATTGATCTTACTCGTTCATCAGTAGGTGTACACTTTTTAGTTAATCTTATTAGTAGGATGCCACTGGTTTCAGTGCATGATCTGAAATTTAACCACACTCGATCAGGAGAAGCACTGATCCAGTTTTATTTAAAATTCAAATATAAACATGAGTTGCTGTTTAACCATAACCTACAATTTATATTGCCTGGATACCATAATCTTTGTATGATTCGGTTGTTATAAGCAGCTACCACTAACATGAAGTTGTTTTGCAGATGAAATCTTCTATTCTGCTCGAACTTGATGGGACCACCCCAATTGCTGAAGCTATTGGCAGTCAGGTAACTTCGAAGCTGTCTGAATCCAAATAATCTCGATGGGAAAAAGAGAGGGAAACATCTGGGTCTGTTTCTCAAATATGGATTATCAGGGACCTCCTTTGCTTCTCTGTACAATTGATTTGGGTTCATCATTTAGCAGTGGAGATTGCAATGTCTTTATATTAGCCCTTATAACTTGATTTACTTGTTTGCTCGCAGCTACTTGCCTTTGGCAGAAGAATTTCTTATGCTGAACTGTTTGCAAGAATTGATGCAGTGGACGCAAGTACCATCAAACGTGTAGCGAGCCGTTTTGTGTTGGACCAGGTAAAAAACAATACGAATTTATTGTCTCTTGTAAAGGCAGAAACCCATGAACAATCGTCTTACTTGTGTTGCAGTTTTATTGTTTCATTGCATTTATCACCATATTTTTCCTTTTTTCTGCAGGACGTGGCGATTGCGGCCATGGGACCCATCCAGAGCCTTCCTGAATACAACTGGTTTAGGCGGAGTACCTGCTTGAATCGCCAGTAATAGGGTGGCAAGTGACTAAGAACGGCTTCTTGTATGTACCACTAGGTTTTAACTAGACCCGTCAATGGGTACCCGTTTTCCGGAACCAAGCCGGATCCGATAGCAATCTGGGTATAACTAACGGGTGTCCACGCCACGGTAATCGGTTGTTGTAATTGTTGTAATGTTATAGGTTGTTTGTGTCATTCTATGGGCTATGTATATAAGTGCCTGTTTGGATACAAATACTTTTCGGCTTGTAGAAGCAAAAAAAAAGTCAAAAGTTAGTTTGCCAACAAATTTTTTTTTTAGAATAAAAAAATAATGAACACAAAATTAAAATAACTTTTGAAAGCCGAATAGTTAACTTTTCTGAAGCAAAATCTTTTTGCTTCTGACTTCTGCTTTTAGAGAAGTAGAAGACAGAAGTACTTATATATCCAAACATGCCATTAGAGTGCTCAATTTCTCACGATGGCTAAACAATAAAACCAATGCTTATTGGGGAAGGTATGACGGGTTCAACAGAGCCCTCAAACTTTATTAGAAATCAACTACCTCATTTAAACTGAGGTTTGAAGGAATACAAGGTGGATATGAGGCAAGAGGCTCTTTATTGCACCAGATTTGAAAGGAAGATATGCCGTGCTTTCTAAAAGATTTCCTAACTCTGGATATGAATAGTGCTGCTAGTTTCAAGGACAACCAATCCTATCATGGTTTGTCCAAATTTACAGCTTTCTAGTTTAAATTCTGCAACTCTAATTTCAATTTGTTATCTGAGTCAGTTTCCCCCATCTGTACCTATAGCCAAACCATTGGATATGCATCTAACTGAGGTAACTTGTGCCACAGTAGGAACTTCCATTGTTGGTTAACTTTCCCTATTAATATATTTCAGTTGATTCACAAAAAAAAAAAAGGTGGATATGATTGAGAATTCCACCATTGAGAGATTAAACAATGTATGATTGATGGAGTAATGTATTATTATTATTAGTATTATGAACTAGGCATTTTATTAAGATAGGAAAAACAAAGAGTTAAATTACATAGTACGTGTAGGGAGTCTAGCAACAAGCTGAGACCCAACACCAATCTGAATGGCTATGCCAACTCTAATGAACAAGTAATTTCCTATTTTAATAGTAGTATCATGCCTAGACACAAATTATTTAAGGTGCTTCAAAAAGGCCACCGTCTCATCACCTAATTCCCCAAGTGTAGTAAAAGCTAAGGTACCAAAGTTATAACCATTAGCTTTACAAATCTCAAGATACTTGCTTCTCTTCTTCTCAATTGCCTTAGACAAAGCAAGCCCTGACATGAAAGAAGGAACTCCTCCACCCGCAAATGGTGAAATACCCGTGACATCAAAACACGTGTCGTGACCTTCTTCCCAATTGTAAACCAAAATCAGCCGGTCTCAAACCCCCTCCATCATTAGTAAGGAAACCCAAAGCCGCCTCTATTTTAGTAGACACATCAGCCCTAAAGAAAATGTCAGTGATCGTGTCACGTACACGGTTGTGGCGTGTTTTGAGACCAACAACACTAGCACAATGAATTGCATGGTCACCAAAAACATCCATTGGCCTACCACAACAAGAGCAGGGGAAAATCTTCAGCAAAGAGTGGAATACCCAATCTATAGCTAAGTACATCACTAAAGTGTCGAGGTCCAATCTTCTGACCTAAACCTTCAGCTGGAACAACAAGTAAGTAGTCATGTGCATGATGAATCTTGTTACAGTGCCAAAGAGCCAAATCTCTAGCTGACATATGAAATGCAGAAGGCAAACTCTTCATCACAACATCAAAGTACTGAACTGCCAGAGCATTCATATGATGGGGGGCAGCTACATTAATACTTGAAGTGGAATCAAAGCCACATACCTTAACAAAATCATCCAAAGCTTGCAGTAGAAGAGGATTACTACCAGAAAAACCAGAACTGCACAAGATCTCATTCTGCTGAGTCTGTAAACTAGAGGCTAAAAAGCAATAGTGAGAGGTGTCGTGTAAAGCATAGATGCCCAAACCACCACCAGATATGGGCAAAGTAGCAAGTCTATGCTGCAATGGCCCATAACCTG
>JAJJMA010339046.1:0-10641 GCA_023529015.1 Papaver nudicaule
GCGCCTTGTTGGGTAAGTACTTCTTCCATTATCACTTGGTGGTAGTAAAGAAGTAGCGCAAATTGTTGTTCGCGACCACCCCTGCCAAATCGTTTAGTTCTCTCATTATCACTTGGTGGTAATAAAGAAGTAGATGGTTTGGAGGGTCGTGGTCGTGTACGCCTTTTTTTGCTGTTTAGGTAGATTAACTTGCGCCTTTTTGCTGTTTAGGTATATTAACTTGTTGTTTTATGTTTTGTTGCAAATTGTTCTCTTGCATAGAGTCATTTAGCTAAATTTGTTGACTTGGTGGTAGTAAAGAAGTACAAATTGTCGCGTGCTCCTCGACCCTCAAATCTTTTTTTCTTTTTCTTTTTTTATCACTGTTGGTAAAGAAGAAAAAGAAGAAGATTTGTTGCAACGAGGAGTGCGCTTTTTTGCTGCTTAGGTAGTACGTTTTCTGTGTACAATGAGAAATATAGTGAACTGTCATTCGCTTTTGCGCTTTGCTTTTTTTAATCACTTGATGGTATCTGTATATATGTTTCTTACTAAATCCTTACATTCTGTATTTGTGTTTTTGTAGTGGCATAAATGCTGGATGAACTGCTGGTGATAGAGCTTGTCGACAACTGAATTAGGTACTTTGGGATTGTTTGAATTGATGTAACTGAAACTAACTTCTCGATCGAAGTGTATGTAACTGAAACTAGGGCTTTCCCCTTTTAACTCTTATAATATGAAAACTTGTAGATATTAATTCATCAATTACATGACTCAGTTAGGTAATTATAAGTTGCTTTCAATCAATCCATATAAAGGTCTTTCTGTTGCATCTGGAATGATACACAGTTGCAGGGTCTAGAATGTGCGTGCAGGTGCTGAAATCCGGCAGAAATGCCGGTGCCGAAACCCGGCATATATCCTGTTTTTTTTTTTTTTTAAATCTGTTAAAAGTTTTGCAACGTTAATACACGTTGGTTAATAACGTTGTTGTTTTTATCCATTGTGCAACGAAAAAATATTGCACAGATGACATGGGATCCACTGACACGTGGCAATAACTTTGCCTAAATTAATGAATACGTTGTTAAAAACATGTAGAGCAACGGAAGTGACGTTGCTACAAACGTTGCCTTATGTAACTAGAGCAATAGAAGTGACGTTTCCACTTCCGTTGCTCTAATTAATTAAAGCAACGGAAGTGACGTTGCAACTTCCATTGCTCTAATCAATTAAGGCAACGTTTGTGGCAACGTCAATTCCATTGCCTTAATAAATTAAAGCAACGGAAATGGACGTTACCAAAAATTTGTAACGCCGTATTCGCAACGCTCATTAATGTTGCTTTAATTTTAGGCAACGTCTATAACCGTGGTAAACCAGTCGATTTGGCGTAGTGCATGTGTTCTGTGAAATTCGACACTCGACACTTTCTAGACACTTCCAGACACGCTATAAATGATTCATACTAGCTTAGAAAATAAAAATAAATAAAATAGTCTCTGCCTCAATCAGGAAGATTGAAATTTATGATTGTTTCCTTCGATTCACGCCCCAAATCTCTCTGTACTTCACACCAATCTTTTCTTCTCCTTCCAGCCTACAAGGTGATATCATTCTCTGCCGCTTTCTCATCATCAACCTTCACGGTTATTTCACACAGTAAGCGGTTAGAATGTGTTCATCCCTTCCACAATGCCTGGAACCCAATCACAAATCAGTCGCATTCAAATCCCTTGCTCATCACATAGATACATCCCATCCCCATCCTACAATTCATCACGCAACCACAGAAACAACAGAAACCTTTGTCCCTCACAAAACCATGGGTACATGGTTGATTGCCCATTCAGAGGTTTTGATGGTTGTGACAATGGGGTTAACAGGAGAGGTTTTGCACATACATCACTAGGCCGTCACTTATCCGGCAAACACCATATGCTTGGTGATGGCAGTGAGATTTGCAGGGAAAGAATCAGTAGTAATGTTGCAGTTTACACCAATTGGGAGAGTGTACTTCATAAACTGAAACAATGGCTATGCACACTATGTATGAAAACCCATACATGGAGAATTCCCTGTAAAAACCACCCAGAACATATTGAGGCACCACTGCAAGATGGCCATTTAGGGTTTGTTATCTATAACATCCCTAAACCAGTACATGTTATGCCCAACACAGATGAAGCTATAGATAATGGAGGGGATGGAGACAATGACGACAACCATTTTGACCTCAATGCTGGCCTGCTTGACAGAATTTTTCGCCTCCAGATTAATACAACAAGGTGCAGGTTGAGTTTTTCTAGAGCATTCAAACACATCATGGATATGGTCATTCAAAATCCTATGGAAATTTCCAACTGGGTTTTACTTCTTATTTTCCCTGTATGTGTTCTAAACAATTATGTGCCAAAGACTAGCGCTGAGGCAAGGTCAGGCATGGGGACTAAATTCCAATTAAACTCAATTAACAAAGCACTAGCACAATGGAGGGAAACTTGTGGCCACAAAGCTTCTATACAGCAGTTACTGGAGGAATATGATGTACCACAGACAACCAACAGCAAGAAACTTGCCAAGAAGCGCAACCAACAAGAGATCAATATCAGACTTTGCAAGAAAAAGATGGGAGAAGGCACCTACACTGCTGCAATTAGGATCCTCACATCCAATGGAGTAGCACCTGACACAGCAGCAACTTTGGAGGATTTACAGATGAAACATCCCACCGCAGCACCACCAACTCTTCCCTGCATTCCCCATTGTGTTGCACCAGCCATAGCAGACAAAGACATGGTCCTTAGCAGACTAAAAAGCTTCCCTAGGGGTACAGCTTGTGGCAGAGATGGGCTTCACGCTCAACACTTTATTGATGCGTTAAGTGGTCCAGGTGCAGCAGTTGCAGATGATCTACTCACCTCAATCACTGCTATTGTAAACTTGTTGATGGCTGGGCTTTGCCCCCCTCAACTAGGAGAGTTCATAGCCAGCGCACCTCTCACACCACTGATCAAGCCAGATGGAGGAATCAGACCAATCGCAGTGGGCACAATTTGGAGAAGATTGGTGTCCAAGGTAGCAGCATCCATAGTCAGCAAGGATATGGCGCATTACTTAGAGGATTTCAGATTTGGGGTTGGTGTTCCGTCTGGAGGAGAAGCAATTCTCCATTCTGTAAACCGCATTGTTGAAGATAAGGGCTCTGACAATACAATGAGTATGCTTCTGGTTGAATTTAAGAATGCCTTTATTATGGTTGATAGGACTGCTATGCTTCAAGAGTGTATGACACATTGCCCTAGCATCTCTAGGTGGGTAGAATTCTGCTACTCATCACCAGCAAGACTATATTACGGCAAACACACCTTAGCATCTTCACAGGGGGTTCAACAAGGTGACCCTTTAGGGACATTACTCTTTGCTTTAACCCTACACCCTCTAGTGTTGCAGATATCTAAGGAGTGCAACCTGCAACTACAAGCTTGGTACTTAGACGATGGCACCTTGATTGGTGACACACTCATGGTCTCCAGGGCTCTTAACATTATTCAAGAGCAAGGGATGGTAAGGGGTCTTCACCTCAATGTGCAGAAGACAGAAGTTTTCTGGCCTGCTACAGATGCAAGGAGAACACAACAAGGGGTTTTTCCAATTGACATTGGAAGGCTTATGAATGGTGTCAAGATACTTGGGGGACCAGTTAGTTTGGATCATGAGTTTTGTAGTCGACTGGTGCTTAACAGGGTTCAGAAAACCATTCAACTCATGCAAGTTGTGCAAACTCTAGATGATCCACAGTGCGAACTGCTGCTCTTACGCAACTGCACTGGAGTGTCTAGGCTCTACTTCTCCATGCGAACCACATCACCATCCTACGTGCAGGCTGCTCAAATTGCCTATGGCAACCACCTCCACGCTTACTTACAGCAGTTGATCACCGGTGAAGGGCCTGGTTATGGTCCAAAACAACACCGTCTTGCCACTTTACCTATTAGAGAAGGGGGGTTGGGTATCTACAACATGACAGATATTGTGCAGTACAACTATCTAGACTTCTGCCTTCGAACCTAACACTTACATGGAAGCATCCTTCGCCATTCAGGAGTGTCAGTTAGAGGCCTGAAGTTTCAGCAAACCATTGATCAGTTCTCAAGTCTGTGGTTTCGAGTCCTCACAAAGCATCGACGAATCAGCCCCCCATCATATGCGTACTATGGCGGTTCAGTTCTTTGCTAAGGTAACAAGAAACATGCCTACAGATTTTGAGATGTCACAGAGAGACCTTGCACTATGGCAGTGTAATAAGAAGCCTCACTCCCAGGATTTCTTGATGGTTGTTCCCGCTGATGGGCTAGGCCAAACCATGAGCCCACGCCACTTCAACTCTATCCTATGCTACAAGTTTTTCATTCCACTGTTTGAAGTAAACAACCCTTGTCTATGTTGTGGGAGAAGCAATGACCCATTTGGTGATCACGAAGTACACTGCGCATCCGAAGTTGTCTTAAAACACCGCCACGACACTGTCAGAGACACCTTTGCAGACATTTGTTTCCGTGCAGGAATACCTTACAAGGTCGAGGCTGCTTTGGGTTTTCTCGCAGATGAAGGACGTAGTTCTAGACCGGCGGATCTTTTGGTTTACAACTGGGACCATGGACGTGACACGTGCCTCGATGTCACAGTGGTTTCTCCTTTTACCGGTGGCGGGGTTCAGTCTTTTACACCAGGACTTGCACTCACCAAAGCTATCGAGCAAAAGCGCGGCAAGTATTCAGGAGTGTGTAGAGTTAATGGCTACAACTTCAACACCCTCGCCTTTACTACCTTGGGCGAGCTAGGAGATGAGTCAATTGAGTTTTTGGGACGGCTGAAGACATATATGGCTAGGCACAACACATCTATGAACGTGGGAAATTTTCTTTTTATTAGAATAGGTTTTGCGATCCAGAAAGGGGTTGGGACCCAGCTTGTTGCTAGGATCCCATCAGGCAATGTACAAGACTAAGTTTTTCTGCTTTTCTAATAAAGTGCCTTTTCATTATGCAAATATTTTTCCTTTTTATTGCAATTCAAACATCATTTGTGAATCACATGCTCGTAACTTAATACTATTAATTTATTTAATCAATAGTTAAGTATTTTAAAATAAGAACCGTCATTTTTTTTAAAGATTGATATAGATCTATTTTTAAATGGTGTGTATTATACGTATATAACGTGTCCCCGTAACTCTAATTTTTTAAATATGATGTGTCCCCGTAACCGTGTCGTGTCGTAACCGTGTCACGTGTCCGTGTCCATGCAACATAGGAACTAACAAATGTTTTAACTAAATTTGTAGAGGGTAAAATACCATCTGGACACGTGTCAAGATTGGAATAGAAGAACAAAGAAGGAAGAGCAACAGTGAAGTAAGGAATCAAACTCGAGAGGATCTCATACACCAGTGAGTTGTCATAATCGAATATTTGGGAAGGCGTGCTCCAAATGGAAGATAGTCAGAAAGGTATCACAGGATGAAAGCTCGGCAAAGTGGGCTCGTAATCTCTGAATAAATGGTTCGAGGGCAAGGATGCGAGGGTACCAAGGAAGCTTCGGGAAGACACTCCGAAGACACCGACTTACTCAACAGGATCTGACATCTCCACGATTTGGTAGTTTGTCTTATTAGCTGTAATCCACTTTCGACTCGGCCTATATAAGGCGAGCTCGGGATCCATTATAAGGGTTGGGATTTTTTTGGGTAGGATCTTAAGACAAGAGAGAGAAAATTAGGTTAGCATCTCCTCAAGTCTCTAAGAATCATTTCCATGTATTATTATTCAGAGAAATGCAAGTTATTATTATGTCTAATTCGTTATCTTGTTATTACTAATGTTAATTAGCCTCAATAATGTTCTTAACTTCTTCGTAATAATGTCAATGCCGTATAATGCAACTAGGGTCAAAGTTTGGGCTTAAAAATCTAATAGTTGTTGAGTATGAAGTCTCTATGCAGATTTTATACTCACACAGTTTGGCTCTAGAAACAGGGAGTGATTAAAACAACTTAGGGTTTGCCTGTGATTTTGCAGTTTTCAAATTCCTTGTTTTTTTTTTTTTATGGTTTTCAAGATTTTCTTTAAACTTTGTATTTTTTATAAGCTCGACCACCTTGGGCGTCTAAAGATCTCAAGCTTTAACACGTTCAAGGGTTTCGAGCAGATCAATATGATAAGATCGATGTTTCTTCAAGGAATTTAAGCCTTGAAACACAGAGATCTAATCAAGAGCATAAAAGTTTTACAAAAGTACAAAGGGATTATGATAAAATCTCGAGGAAATAGCCAAAACAATCGTATAACACAGAAAAGCCCAGTACAGTTAGATGTATCGTACATGTCAGACCACCTCACTTTTCGGTTGCGTCTTGTAGGGTCGCTTTCACGAAAAAAGGACGCCGACGCAGCTCATCAACATGGAATCACAAGTTGGAATTTTACTCTGAAACACCCATTGCAACTCAGTGGTTCACTCGAGGAAAAGCATCAGCTCGCGAAGTAACATAACTGGAAGGATTCACAAGAGAGACAGAGATGGGAAAGAAATAATGATTGTTGCAGAGGCAAGGAAATTCGAGCCATGGCAGTTGGAACCGATATTTTACTCGGCAGACGATCTTCCCAAAGGAGGCTCAAGCAACACCCCCTTGGTGATAACTGCAGTCGTAAACTGAGAGTCATTGTCAAAGATATTGATTGATCCAGGGAGTTCTGTCGACATCATCTTCGGAATGGCATACATGCAATTCTTCAAAAATATCCCGTTGCTGGCGTCGGACTACACAATCTACAGATTCAACGACAGAGCTTCGAGGCCAAAGGGAGACGTATTGTTACCAATTTACGTAAGCTCGATGAAGTTGCAAACCACATTTTGCGTCTTAGACATCGAGTCACCTTATAACGCTATCTTGGGACGACCATGGTTGCACGGGATATTGGGAGTGCCTTCAACACTACACCCAAAACTCAGATTCCCAACTCCAAGGGGTATAGGTGAAATCAAGGGCAAAATCATGGAGTCGAAAGCATGTCACGAGAAGGACATTGAACAACGAAGATACGCGAGGCGCAATCGACGAGAGCGTTACAGGCAACAAAAGGCGGAGAAAATCGACAAAGAAATAAATCAAGTAATCAAAGGAGACAGTGGGGAAATTACGAAGGAAGCACCAAAGGATCCCAGTGCAATGAACAAGGACACACCAAACTTTACCCCGACAGAAACACCGAGGATGTGAATATCGGAACTAGCGAGGAACCGAAAATCGTGATAATTGGAACATTAATGGGACATGAACAGCGTGCGAATTTAGAAAGCTTACTAAAGGAATATGCGGATGTATTCGCCTGGAGGATGAGCGAGATGCCGGGAATTGACCCAAGCTTAGCATGTCACCATTTAGACATAAATCCTTCGGTACGACCATTCAAGCAGAGACCAAGAAAGCTAGCAGATGTGTACCAGGAGGCAGTGGAATCAAAGCTCAACAAGATCACAATGGATATTATCAAGAGAATACAGTATGCAGATTGGATCTCGAATATGGTCATCGTTCCGAAGAAAAACAAGGGAGTGCAAATCTGCATCGATTTCAGCAATTTGAACAAGGCATGTCCTAAGGATCCACACCCACTTCCAAGCATAGACCAAATGGTGGATGCAACAGCAGGCCATGAATTATTAATCTTCATGGACGGCTACTCTGGCTACAATCGAATTCCTCTAGCAGAAGAAGATCAAAAGCACACGACATTCTTAACATCCAACGGGTTATACTGTTACACAAGAATGTCGTTCGGACTAAAGAATGTCTGTGCTACATATCAGAAAGCAATGGAGAATATCTTTCGCCCTTGGCTGAAGAAGACTGTTGAAGCATACGTAGAAGATATGTTAATAAAAAGCAAGAAGGCAGAAACTCACGTTGGAGATTTGCGAGAGATACTGGAAAAGATGCGCCAAATCAATATGAAAATCAATCCAGCAAAATGCATCTTTGGAGTTACCTTGGGGAAGTTCCTAGGGTATGTCGTTACGAAAATCGGCATCGAGGCGGATCCGTCGAAGGTGCAAGCAATCCGAGATATGCCATCGCCTACAACCATAAAAGATGTACAAGCACTAAATGGAAGGCTGACAGCCCTTATTCATTGCTCGATCCTCGGATATATGCAAAAAATTCTTTAGCATTCTGAAAAAGGGGAAAAAATTCGTATGGACAGATGAAAGGGAGGCTGCATTCCAAGGAATCAAAACTTACTTAGCAAGCTTACCAGCTCTGCAGCGTCCGGAGAAAGATGAAGATTTAAGACTCTACATTGCGGCCAACTCGGATGCCATCAGTACAGTACTTGTAACCACCATAGAAGAAGAAAAGACGTATATTATATTAGCAGAATACTCTTTCAGGCCGAGAAAAATTACACTAAGCTGGAGCGACTCATACTTGCGCTAGTGGTAGCAACCCAAAAGCTTCAGACGTACTTCCAGGCTCATCAAATCATTGTACTAACCAAAACACCAATTGAATTTGTTCTAAAAAATATGCAGGCGGCCAGGAGAATTGCAAAGTGGAATGCCCAAATAGGCCAATATGACGTGGTCTACGAAATTCGAACGTCATTAAAATCACAAATCATCGCTGACTTCTTAGCCGAATTTCCAATCGAAGAAGAGCCAATACTGGGGATAGAGGACGAAGATGGACCATCGGAACTCCTAGAGCAATGTCATCCTCGACATTGGGAATATTCATCGATGGGTCGGTAAATGGCGATGGTCGAGGAGTTGGAATAGTCTTCACTTCGCCAAAGGGAAGGTGAACAGTATACGCACTCCGATTGGAATTCGAAGCAACAAATAACGAAACAGAATATGAGGCAATGATCCACACTTTAAAATACATGATAGAAATGGAAATCCAAGAAGCACGGATAACTACATACTCTCAACTTGTAGTACGACAGCTTGATGGCAGCTACCAATCAAACAATTCTCTATCAAAATACAAGAAATTGGCAAGAAGATTAATGGCATAGATCCCACATCTAAAAATTCGACATATATGCAGGAAGGATAACATACATGCAGACGCTCTGGCATTCATTGCCTCAAAAATGACGGACCAAGATGTCATCTCTGTCGAGATAGAAAGAGTGAAGAAATCATCATAGCAGACATAGGGGAGGAGCTCGTAATGGCTATCCAAGACGAAGACGAAGATTGGAGGGTACCAATAAGAAAATACTTAGAGACCAAGGAATTACCAAGCAGCCATCTTGAAGCACATAAAGTAATAAGTAGATCATCAAATTATAAAATCTTAGATGGAGTTTTATACCGACAGTCGTTTCTGGGTCCACTACTAAGATGCGTTCATCGAATAGACGGTGTTGCACTAATGACAGAACTACACAGCGGCGAAGCAGGAACTCATAGTGGGGCAAGGGCCCTCGCTCAGTGAACAAAGGCTCAAGGGTATTATTGGTCATACATGCAGGCTGATGCAAAAGACATATCTCGAAAGTGTGATCCTTGCCAAAGATTCGCCAAGAGAATTCATGCGCCAGCAACAAACTTAAATTCAGTACTAAGCCCATGGACTTTCGCCAACTGGGGGGTAGACATCGTCGGCCCATTCATTCCAGGAACAGGGCAAAAGAAGTACATTATTGTGGCAACATACTACTTCTCAAAATGGATCGAGGATAAAGCTCTAAAAAGTCACACAGGCCGAGACGTGTTCACCTTCTTTTGGGAAAACATATTTTGTCGATTTGGAGTCCCTGCCGAGATAGTCTCAGATAATGCTCAAGAATTCCTAAGCGTTGATGTTAGAGAATTGCTAAACCAATACAACGTAAGGCTAGGAACTTCAACTCCAATATATCCGCAAAGCAACGGCCAAGCAGAGGCAACAAATAAGATAATAGGAGATAACTTGAAAAAAAGAGTCTTACCTCACAAAAAACAATGGTGTGAACACTTGCACAACGTATTATGGGAATTTCGAACATCTCGAAGGTCTGCAACAGGAATGACTTTGTTTCACCTAACATACGGGACAGAGGCAGTGCTCCCTACCGAGATAATGATACCAACAGATAAATATAAGTCATGGGAGAAAAACCTCACAGCTAATTTAATATATGCAAAGCTAGACGACCTCGAAGAAGCCAGAGAAAACGCTCGGCAACACATCATCAACTATCAGCAGGGGCTAGCTCGAGGATACAACAAAAAAGTCATCGAAAGAGAATTCCAACCTGGCGAGCTGGTATTACGAGAGATCCCACCTTACCAAAAGGAAAATGCAGGGAAACTAGAACTAGTTTGGGAAGGGCCCTTCAAAGTAAAGCAAGTAGCAGGAAAAGACGCATACAAGTTAATCGACGAAAAAGACGGAACATGGCTCGACAATGCATGGAATGCGAAATATATAAGAAAATATTATACATAAAAAATAATATACCTCGCTATGTATCCTCTAATAAAGAATTATTTTCAATTCGTAACGCTGTCTCTCGAATCAAACTCCGGATCCTACTTGACTAAGCAAAATTCCTACCTGATTAGGCACGTCTCCGAAGGCTTTGACGCCATAAAAGC